>SEYY01000711.1:5000-7500 GCA_009176605.1 Armadillidium nasatum
TAGTGAAAGGCTGTTTAGTAGTAGGGGCTAAATATACTCTCCAAGACGAATCGAATTAACCCAGAAATTGGAGAAAAGATTGTTTCTGGATCTCGATTTAAAATTTTAAAGTACAAGAATTTTGCATTTATGTCCATTATCTCATACATTAAAATTTTTAAAATCAATGTTCCGAATATATACTATTATACCTGTATTAAAATTACTTGTATTTACCCATTTGAATAAAGAATATATATATATATATATATATATATATATATATATATATATATATATATATATATATATATATATATATATATATATATATATATATATATATATATATATATATATATATATATATATATAATAGAATTTAAAAAGTAGGTGACCCAGAATGACCTATTGTAGCCTAGTCACCTTAGGGAGACGTAAACCAGTTTTTTTTTCTTCCCCTCCCCCACCTCCCCGTCCCTTTCTTTTAGATTATTATTTTGTTTCTTTTGTATTTCTAAATTTGCAACACCAGTCATGATGACTAAATATATATATATATATATATATATATATATATATATATATATATATATATATATATATATATATATATATATATATATATATATATATATATATATATATATATATATATCTGTAGCGAAAAAAGGTCAGAGACCTATGCAGAATCCACTAAGGTTAAGGAAAAAATACTAGTGTGACATTACTTGATACTCCTCGTTTGAAAGTGTGTAGGTTAAATGAAGTTGGGAAAATTGATGAATGTATGTTTCAGATTTTACTAGTACATGTTAGAATGAACATTAGATGTTGGGAAAATTGATGAATGTATGTTTCGATTTTACTAGTTGTTAATGAACATTACGGTTAATTTTTAGGTAAGAATACTTGACGGAGTTAAGACTGTGTGAAAGTCTTAACCTATCTCCTCTTCATCCAGTTCTCTTACTCACAAATTAATCTTTGTGAAAGATAAGTCCGGCTAGTACTCTTATGAGGAAGAATTATGCGACAAGTGAGTTCAAAAGATCTGTGCCCGTTTGTAATAGCGGTTGACCGGTGGTACAATGAGATTGAAGCAACAGTTCGACTGCAGATGATTGGAGAGAGTCAGTGGGAGCGGAACAGTTGATAATTCGAAAAGTACTTTTCACCTATTACAAAAGAGCTGCGTGAAGGAAAACACATCAGATTTGTTTCTCATACTCCATGTAGTTGCGAACGACACTACTGTTAAAAAGCATATAACTGGTATGGTGTGAAGAATTTCTGAGGCACCTTAATACACCCACTTTGTCAATAGTTTGTTTTGTGAGAAAAATTTACGATCCTTCCAAGAAAGAAAGCGAGAAAAGTAACAAGATGTTCTAGTTATTTTGAACGGTGGCAGTCTACAGCAGCTGCGATTAAACGACTGGAATGAAAATCAGAAAAGGCTTCAGCTGTGAGAATTTGGAGACTGAAGGAGTGAAGTTTTGAAATTAAAACAAAACTTCATGCCAGATTGTGTCGAAAGATTTTAATATCAGTATAAAATTCACGAACATGTCGAAAATCAGAGGACCAATAGTCAGAGAGAAGGTAAAGATTACCATTCAATCATTCCTTATTTTTAAGATAAAGACAGAAGACATGAAACATTTCAAAATATCTTCTCGTCAAGGATAGATTCTGAAACTTTAATCAAAAGTTGAGAGTATAGTGATTGAACGTTATCTCGAAAGTTTTTCAATAATAACTTTTATACACAATTTAAAAATTTTTTTAACTTCAACTTTTTCATTTATTTTTTTCACTTATTACATCGAATGGACATGATTAAAGTAACTCCAATGCCTGGAATCATTAATTTCTGTCCACAAGTATGAAGAAGTTTGTTACCTCTTTGATTTGTTGTTGTTGTAAAGGACACGACTACTAACGCCAAAGCCATATTTAAGAAATAAATAGTTGAAAACTACGATGTGTGAAGTACGATTTTTGTGAGTTTGTTAGAATTCCTTTGAGTCTATGGTGTCAATCTTCTAATATTTATTTTTCAAAATTTCGAAAAGCGGTTTTAATTTTTTGGGGAGAGGGAGATTAATCCGTCCATCCATCTGTCCATTTATCAATATTCCATTCTTCCATCCATCCATCCATCTTTCCATTTTTCTATATATCCATTTATCTATCTATCTATCTATCAACCCATCCATCAATAAATCAATCCACCAGTTTGTTCATCCATCCATCCATCCGTCCATCAATCCATCCATCCATCTATTATACATATATATATATATATATATATATATATATATTATATATATATATATATATATATATATATATATATATATATATATATATATATATATATATATATATATATATAATATATAATATAAAATTACGATTGTACAGAGGTAATGGTAGTAACTTGTCAATGCTTCAGTAATCCCATAAATTGTTTTCAAATATTTAATATGTTTTAAAGACATGTTTCTCGTTGCAG
>SEYY01000711.1:17500-25000 GCA_009176605.1 Armadillidium nasatum
GAAGACGTTCCTGTGAGATTTGAATCTTGTGGATTTCACCGTAGATCATATACAGTCGTGTATCCTTCGTTCCTTATACAAGGTCAAAAGTGGTGCGTAAATTAAAACGAGTTGATCATTATTATGCGGTTCGGATTCTAGTAACTATTAGAGAATGCAATATTATTTACAACCCCATTTATTAAGGGTGAAAACTAATTTAGAGAACGGCTTTACGAATAAGCTGAGTATGGCCCTTCAACGAAAATTTTTTGTACACCTAAATTTCCAAGGGTTGTTCATTAACATTCAATCTCTCAAGGTCACATTTCGGTTTGGTATAATATTCCGAAGACCTTAATATTTTGGTAACAAACATATCATTATAGTTACAGTAACCGT
This sequence comes from Armadillidium nasatum, assembly GCA_009176605.1. NCBI lineage: Eukaryota > Metazoa > Arthropoda > Malacostraca > Isopoda > Armadillidiidae > Armadillidium > Armadillidium nasatum. The sequence continues at coordinate 17,882 of SEYY01000711.1, forward strand.
CAGTCATTGTCAAGAAAGTTACTGAAAAGTTTCAATATCCTGCTGTGGAAGACAGGTGCGTGACGTGATAATAACAATAAGGAGAAACTAACTTGTCCTACGTCTCATGAGATAGAGCTGCATTGCAGCTGTGACTTCAGTTTCCGATTTCAGTTGGTCAATACTTGCGTCCAGTTTGACAGCTCCGGACCTTTTCAGTTGGGAACACTATAAGGACTGGGTGTATACTAACAAATAAATAAAGTAAATAAATAACATAAATAAAGGAAATGACTTAAAAACGACGTGCGTCCAGTTTGACAGCACCGGACCCTTTCAGCTGGGGATACCATAAGGACTGGGTGTATATTATTAACAAATCACTGACTATCTACTGACTTAAAAACGATATTCGTGAAATTCTAACGATGTATAGAACGAGATGTGTTAAATTCTGTTGTCATATAGAGTCAGATTTGTGATGTTTTAGATAGTCATTTATTTTATATTAATTGGTTATTTTTTTTTTTTTTCATTTTAATTATATATTTATTTATTATTTTCCATTTTAATTTAAATTAAAAAAAAAAAAATTATATATATATATATATATATATATATATATATATATATATATATATATATATATATATATATATATATATATATATATATATATATATATATATATATATATAACTATAACCGTGCAAAATTTTAGACAGTAAAATACCCCACAGGAAATAAAAACAAAACAATTAAAATTGGAGCAAGGCTTTCGAAGGGATAGCCACCCTTCCTCTTTCAGGCTCTAGTTTAAGAGCCTGAAAGAGGAAGGGTGGCTATCCCTTCAAAAGCCTTGCTCCAATTTTAATTGTTTTTTTTATTTCCTGTGGGGTATTTTACTCTATATATATATATATATATATATATATATATATATATATATATATATATATATATATATATATATATATATATATATATATATAGTTTGTGTGTGTGCAAGCTGCGTGGGATGTATTATTTTCACTAAATCATTAACTACCAAATTCATAAATCATATAATAGATTTTAAAATGGCTTCTTCTATCGATTTATTAAAGATTTTTTTTTCATGTTATTATTATTATTGTTGTTATTGTTGTCTTTCACTCATAAATTAAATAAAAAGAAAGGGAAAAAGCAAATTAATGCCCTACATTTGCCTGACCTTATTTCTTATTTTCCCCTTTTCACTTTTTCCCTCTTTTAAACTTTTTTTTTTTTTTTTTTTTTTTTTTTTTTTTTTTTTTTTTTTTTTTTTTTTTTTTTTTTATTTTATTATTATTATATTATATTATATATATATATATATATATATATATATATATATATATATATATATATATATATATATATATATATATATATATATATATATATATATATATATATATATATATATATATATATATATATATATATATATATATATATATATACTCTACGGTTATTACTACATACTTTTCATTTATATTAACAGTCTCTTATAAGATAGATTTCATATACATGTATATCCGAAGTAGTGGATTACTATTCACGGATGTTAGTTTCTGTTTTTATTTGCAAGTAGTGTTTAATGAAGGTCGAATATTAATGCGGATATCCTACTTTACTTACATTTACGAGTGCTGGTTATATATATATATATATATATATATATATAATATATATATATATATATATATATATATATATATATATATATATATATATATATATATATATATATATATATATATATATATGGTTTATTCAGTTATAATAAAGACTCAAAATTATCAATTGCCCTAATTCGAGGAGAGGAACTTTTCTAGGTAGTTTCTACCTATATTCCGCATGTGGTATCGAACCGACGCACTCAAAATACGAGTCATCCACTCTACCTTTATGATGCGGTAAACGTCATGTGCTTATACTAAAAAGTGATGCTCTTTATAGTGTTTCCAGAATTACTTATTAGTTTTAGTTTTCTTTTTCTTGTCTGGTTCGTTCGTTAGGTTACACAAACATACACACATACACACAGTGACTATATATATATATATATATATATATATATATATATATATATATATATATATATATATATATATATATATATATATATATATATATATATATAGTCACTGTGTGTATGTGTGTATGTTTGTGTAACCTAACGAACGAACCAGACAAGAAAAAGAAAACTAAAACTAATAAGTACTTCTGGAAACACTATAAAGAGCATCACTTTTTAGTATAAGTACATGCCGTTTACCGCATCATAATGGTACAGTGGATGACTCGCATTCTGAGTGCTTCGGTTCGATACCAAATGCGGATATGGGTAGAAACTACCTAGAAAAGTTCCTCTCCTCGATTAGGGCAATGTCCGTGAGATGTGAAGTTTAAAAAGTAATATATTATTGGATTGTTGGACTCTCTGGTGTTGTGAGTGGTATTCTCGTCAAACCCCTAATGTATATAATTATCAGTACGGGAAATCAGTGTTAATACTGTTTGATTAAGTGTTGCTTCTTCGTGTGTGGATAATACTTTTTTTAATGCTTCTTTTTAGATGAACATTCACTTGTTTCAAATACTTTTTTTTTTGTATTAGTCAGTTTTATTTTACACAAATATTATTTGGAAGAGATATTAATTATTTTTTTTTTAACATAAAATTATTTGTTATTATATTAATTGTTGGATACTTTATTATATTATACTGTTAAAAATAGCTCACCAATAACATTTGTTGAGAACTTCGAAGTAGCAGCTAACCGGTCACATATATATATATATATATATATATATATATATATATATATATATATATATATATATATATATATATATATATATATATATATATATATATATATATATATATATATATATATATATATATATATATATATTAATGTTGCTTATCGTAATAACAATGTAATGTAATATAAAAGATAATAATATATATTATATATTATTATACTTTTATTATTATTATTATTATTATTATTATTATTATTATTATTATTAAAGGAATTATATTTATTATATTTAAAGGAATTTATTTATTTATTTTTTTGTATATAATAAAGAACTTTTTAGAATAGTTTTGTAATAATAGTTGCTAAATAATATATTACACCAGAAACCAAAAGGAGAAATTATCATCACGCATCAATAATAAAACTTATGTAAACAGTTTCCATTACTTTGAAAGGAAATTTTTTTTTTTAAAGTAAATTTTTGCTTTTTTTTTTTCTTCCGAGATATATTTTCTCTTCTGTGTAATATCATTTTGCTTATTTTTTTTTTTATTGAAATATCTTATTTTTTGCACCCGTATGCGTTTTTTGTTTATTGAAAATTCCTAACTCTCGTAGACAGCACTATGTCCATTTATACATCACCTATATTCGTTTAACCGAACTTTCATCAACGTGTATATATATATATATATATATATATATATATATATATATATATATATATATATATATATATATATATATATATATATATATATATATATATATATATATATATATATATATATATTATTTTGTTAATTTGTATTGTACAGTATAGGTGTTGCTTGCTCCAGTGAAGCAAAACCATGAAACAATTTTCAGAATTTCATTTTTTATTGTTTAATCTAACTCGTTTTTGGTTTCCTGAAATTGATTTACAATCAGCAATCCTAATTTACCGTATCCTGCAAATTATCAACATTTTTATATAAAAATAATTTTAATTACAAAATCCCTAGGTTGATAACAGTGTAGAAATTATACATTTTACAATGTATAATTTACTCTGCTTTGCTCGTTATTCCTTCCAAGCTTCTAATTTTTAGATTTTTGTTTTTTTCTTCATCTTTCTTTGAATACCCATAGGGTATTTACTCTATATTCCCAATTAATGTATATGCTTTCATATACTCCCCTCAAAAAAGTTTTAATTATTTTTCTTCAGAACATAAACTTCTGAAATTATTTTTTTTGCGTGTATTTTGTCTTTTCAACACTGAAAATTTTGTTGTGATATATTGGGCATTTGTCCCAACAGATGGCTAGGACATTTACAATGTAGAAATACACATCTAATCCAATTAAAACAATACTCTGGAAATATTTTTCTCTTCCAAATGTCTCATGTGTATTATAGTTATTGAGGAAAAATTAAGAGCTGTTGTATTCCAGGTGTATGAAGGAAATGTTAGTTATACGGTTAAAACGTGGTAATATTTTCTGGACAGAATTCGAAATTTATATTTATATTCATGAAAAAAATTTCATATAAAAAATAATTGAATGCAAAGTTTAAAATAAATATTGAAATTTTATTTTATTTATTTCACTGTGGAAATCGGGTTTCTATCAATCAAATTTAACCTGAAGAGTTGACAGTAATTTATGCAGTTGCAAAACATAAATTACAACGATGTACAGTTGCTTTTGAGTTTACGACTTGCAGGGGGAGTCGCAATAACAATAGCAGCCTTCTGTTGTTGCTTCGGAAACTGGGAATTGTTCAGTATTAAATATTTTACTGATTATAAATTATCAAATTATTTTGAGTTGCTATAATATTTTTAATACAGATTTTTAGTTTATATATTTTCGGAATAAATTTTTTCGAAAAGTGTAGCATTTTTAAAGAACGTAACCGGCGTTAAAAAAAAAAAAGAAAAAGAAAAAAAAGTGATCGAATTGTTTCACGCTAGTTGAAAAGTGCGCAAAAAATTTTTTTATTTTATTTTATTTATTTTATATAAAATTTGGTCGAAAATGCTAAGATGAGCAAACTTGTATCAGAATTACTGTTTAGGAAAATCTTTCAGTTTCTCATTTCTATAAATTTACTGTTAATAAACTCAGTAAATATATATATATATATGTATATATATATATATATATATATATATATATATATATATATATATATATATATATATATATATATATATATATATATATATATATATATATATATATATATATATATATATATATATATATAATATAAATAATAAATAAAATAATATTTATAATTAATGTTTTGAATTTAAAATAAAAAAGTGAAAGTTATTTTTAAAATGGCCTTACATATATGTGCTAGAAATGATATATATATATATATATATATATATATATATATAATATATATATATATATATATATATATATATATATATATATATATATATATATATATATATATATATATATATTTTGTATTTTTTTTTTTGTATTTTGGAGGTGTGTTGGTTCGAATACTTTTTTATTATTCCATTGCCATATTGCAAAAATTGCCCTAACGAATCGTTGGGACAAGTGGCAAACATGTCACAACAAATTTTTTTCAGTTATTTTTCTTATTAGATAAATAAATCGGTAGGGCGACTTTCTTAAGTTTAACATGTCATTTTTCTATTGAAAGTTTTACTGTGACATTTTTTGCCACTTGTCACAACGATTCGTTAGGATAACTTTTGCAGTGCATACAGTACGGATTTCTGTGATCTTTTTTCCTTGAATTTTATCAATAGAATAAAAGCAAAAGGGATTTAAGTGATGGAAAATTTGCAATCCCAGTTTTAAATTCAAGAATTGCTATGGTTGCTATATTATAAATGTATGTTTTCCCCAGTGGTAATTCGTGTATTCTTGCTTGTTTGTCACATTATAAATGTGTAGTTTTCCTCCATACTGGCAACTCGTGTATTGCTACATGGTTGTCATATTATAAATGCATGTTTTCCTCCATATTGGGAACTTATTCATTGCTTGCACGGTTGCCATATTATAAATGTATAGTTTTCATCTATACTGGCAACTCGAGTATTGCTGCATTGTTGCCATATCATAAATGTAGGTTTTCCTCCATGCTGTCTTGTAGTGCTAGAGATTACCATACCATAAAAGTTGACAAAATACTAGCAATCTCCATACCGGCAACCCGTATATTGCTGCATGGTTCCTATAATATTATAAATGTATGTTATTGCCCATACTGGAACTCTTGTATTGCTTCATTGTTACAATATTTTTTTTTGTCACCTTGCAGCTCGTGTATTACTACACTGTCGCCATATTAGAAGGATATGTTTCTTTCTCTATACTGGCAACTTGTGTATTGCTGAATGGTTGCCATTTTTTTCTTAATAACCACTCGTTCTAAGCTTTAGTCTTACAAATCCTTGATAAAAGAAGAAGTAATAATTTTCCTGAAGGGGGAGAGAGGAAAACCTTGTGTTTGAAGTATAAAAATGGTTAAAAAATTAAAAAATAAAAAAAATAGGAAAAAAAATATCTTAAAATAAAAATTATAAGGAAAAAAATTTTGAAAATAATATAAAATTTAAAAAATAATTATAGTACTTTTATTTACATAATTTTCTTTAACTACCGTGGATATTTTGAATGTAAATTTTTCAATTATATATAGAGAGATATTAGGTTTAATTAAAGACTTTAATTTTTGAATATAATGTTTTGTCTACAAGGATTTTGTATATTCATACACACGCACGCACACACACACACAATAATAATATATATATATATATATATATATATATATATATATATATATATATATATATATATATATATATATATATATATATATATATATATATATATATATATATATATATATATATGTATGTGTGTATGTATGTGCATGTATGCATGCATGCATGCGTATGGGCGAGTGTGCGCGCGTGTGTAAGTTAATGTTTGTATATGTGAGTGTACAAAATCCATGTTGAGTATGTTATATGAATCGGAAACAAATTTTAAACGATCAATTCTGATAAATCACAATATTGATCGATTATATTTATTGATCAGGGTATTAATTGATAGTTCTAAATTTAATAGTTAAATAATAATAGGAAGTAAAAAAATATTTTTATGATTAATTTTTGCTTTTTTTAAAAAAAATATTTTTTTTATTTATTACGTATGATTAATTTTTATTATTATTTTTTTATATATAACTTTTATTATTCTATTTTATTTTTATATTATTATCATATGGTAATTTTTTCTGGTTATATCATATAAATAGATAAGTTTCTTTTAACAACCTTCTATAATATAT
>SEYY01000711.1:35000-40000 GCA_009176605.1 Armadillidium nasatum
TCAAAAGCATCTCATATTCCTTTGTGCATGTTTTGAAGGTTAACTACTTTTATATGTACTGTCCTTTGTTGTGTAATGTCCGTTTCACATTTTTATCAACATTTTGCTTATGTGAACAGGATAAAAATGAATCTTATATCCATACACCATAAACATCCAAAAAATCTGCCTTATGTAAAGGTTATACAAGACTTATTATCTATTATACCGTTCATATACTTTAAAAAAAAAAATTCTTTAGAAAATTAACACGTATCAAATAAGAGTTCTAGTATGTATTATTTGCAATTGGCAACATATATATATATTTTTTAATCTATCTCTATAGATGACGTATACTTATATATACGTATACGTATATATACGTATATATCTACGTATACTTTAAAAAATTTTTATTTTTTTTTTATAAACGTAACGCTTATCAAATAAGAGTTCTAGTATGTGTTATTTGCAATTGGCGATATATTTTTTTTTAATCTATCTCTAGATGACTCCGATTTATCTATGTATACTTAAAAAAAATTCTTTATAAACTTAACACGTATCAAATAAGAGTTCTAGTATGTATTATTTGCAATTGGCGACATATATATATTTTTTTTAATCTATCTCTATGGATGACGTTGATTTATCTACGTATCCAAGTAATTTGATCTCTTTTGAGTAATCCAAGGTTGAATGAAATATGGTACTGTAGTAAAGCATATAATTAGTCTTTAAAAAAATCATTGTTTTTGTGGTGGGTTCTTCAATGTGTTATTGAAGTGTCGTATAATGCTATCAATTAATATCTATGTAAGTATTTAATACGTTCATGTTGTTGTTGATCGTGATTGCGGAAGTGCCGCTCTTTGAATTTCTATCACATGCTTCATTGTTTTTAGGAGTAACTTCTGTGCCTTAAGATATCTCGATAGTGATATAAGACAATACATAATAAGGACAGGGTGACTTGACTTTATTGCATCTAACATTTGCCTTATGATGACTATAATTGCTTACACCGAAAAAAAAAAACAAGCACACATACGCACAAATGAAACAAAACATATGAAAACATTAGACTTTGATAAAAGTCTAATTTTTTGATAATTAGTACAAATTTTTTAAAAAAATTTCCAGTTAGATATAAAATAGTTTTCCTAATATTAATTTTAAATTATTGAAATATAAATTGATACTAATAATGGTGTTAGGATTAATAGACTTTGGTTTACTGTAGGCTTATATTTATTTCTTTGGTACAGTGGCCAGATTATATCCAGGTTTTATGAGACATAATTTCTGTAATTTTTTTTTTATTTTTATTTTTTATTTATTTATATATATATATTTTTTTTTTTTTTGCGTCTTCAGCACTTTAAGGAAAATCAGAGGAAGAAAACTTTACAAGAATTGTATAAAGAAATAATGATGGAACTTATTATTTATTAAATACCAGTTGACCAATGAATTATTACATTTTTTATTACTCAAATTTAGGACATTATCTATAAGATACTCTAATATATTTTATCTAATATATTTAAATTTATCATTGTAGATTTCAGCTTATTTATTCTCTGATATTGTTATTAATCTTGGGTAATTGACTTGTGAATTTTATATACATTATAATCATTATAATTTTACTACAACTTCTTACTACAGTTAAGCAAATTTTATGAGGTTCTTTTGAGCATCTGAATGAATTTTGGAAGACTGAGAACATGATAGTGAATGTATTATTTGACTGAATAAGTAAAACACGGCCTCGTAGTCTTATACCCAGCAACATCTCCCATCCCCTTCCCAAATTATATAATTCTTCTAGTACCAAGAGAATTAGTAGGAAAAGAAAACAATAATTTTTCTTAAAAAATAAAAAAAAAAATTTTTTTTATTATTATTATTATTATTATTATTATTATTATTATTATTATTATTGTTATTGAATAAAAGGAATTGTTCTCCACAGTTGTTTTTCCTGTTGAATAAGATTTTTTTTTAATCATGAAAATAATTTTTGTAACTGATTCTTTAAAACTATATATATATATATATATATATATATATATATATATATATATATATATATATATATATATATATATATATATATATATATATATATATATAATATATATATATATATATATATATATATATATATAAAAGTAAAGACTCGTGCTATAAATGTCTAGGTGTCCGATACCTTAAAATATTTAAATTTTAAAAGTTTTGAACTTAAAAACAACGTTGGTCAAATGTTAATTTAATATTTATAGTTCAAACAAAGGGGAGTGACCGATTGGTCTCTCCTATCCATATATATATATATATATATATATATATATATATATATATATATATATATATATATATATATATATATATATATATATATATATATAGATAGGGTTTATCAACTTAAGACATCTTAAAAAATGGTCATAAGTAAGTTGCCTAGATATGGAATTAGTATTTTTACTCTCTCTCTCTCTCTCTCTCTCTCTCTCTCTCTCTCTCTCTCTCTCTCTCTCTCTCTCTCTCTCTCTCTCTCTCTCTCTCTCTCTCTCTCTCTCTCTCTCTCTCTCTCTCTCTCTCTCTCTCTGTCTCTCTCTCTCTCTCTCTCTCTCTCTCTCTCTCTCTCTCTCTCTCTCTCTCTCTCTCTCTCTCTCTCTCTCTCTCTCTCTCTCTCTCTCTCTCTGTGTGTGTGTGTGTGCTTGAATCAAACAGGTTTTCAAAGTAGTTATTTATGTTTTTATTTACTTATTTTAAACCGGCAATTTTATATATATATATATATATATATTATATATATATATATATATATATATATATATATATATATATATATATATATATATATATATAATATATATATATATATATATATATATGACGAAATAATAAATAATTAATTAATCGATTAATTTATTGAAGGTGACTTTTTTTTTTTTGTAGTGAAAGTGGAAGTAATAAAAAATTACCTTAGCAACTACTGAAATAAAAAAAAATCTGTTTAGGAATCAAATTTTGGAACTGTAAGGCCTGGAATCACGTGCTTTATTTTTAAAAAAAATTTATTTTGGAAAGTTTCAAGCTTTAGTTTTTTTTTTTTTATTATTTTTTTTTTAAATCAAATAACTGTTGGACAGAATGAAGACCCTTATAGTTTTTGAGAAGTTGACATTCTTGGTAACATTGATAAAAATCGTAATACATGTAAGTGATTCAGTGTTGATTTATATTAACTAGATTAAAAAAAAAAAAAAAAAAAAGATTGATAGTGCTGGTCTTACTAGTGAAAGTTCTGGTGTTAATTTTAGGAACAGAACATTTGTGTGAAATAAGTTGCCATAAAGTTTGTTATTTTACGAATGTGTTATTGGATAGTTATTTTAAGGTATGATTTAAACTAGAAATGGCTTAGTTCCAAAATCCTCTTTTTTCATTTTTTCAAAAAGGTCAAGGTTTCAATTCTTGTTTGAAGACAACAAAAGGGAAAAACCTGCTGATTGTAACGGGAAGGATTCACTTGTTAATAGGACTCGTTTCAGAGTGTTTATGCCGTTGTTGCCCCCCCCCCTCTCTCTCTCTCTCCTTCCCCAATATCCCTAGCTCCCCTTCAATTTCAGCTTTATGAAATGCGAAGGTTCAGGGAGAAAAGGTGATGCTTGGAACAAGAAGTTGTTTTAAGAAGTTTATAAAGAAAAAGGATATATGAACTTATAATAAGCATGCAAATTAAAAAGACTGGAAAAGACTGTAGTTATTGGGTAAGATTTTGTTAATAATGGGCTGATTATTCATATATACTCGTATATATATATATATATATATATATATATATATATATATATATATATATATATATATATATATATATATATATATATATATATATATATATATATATATATATATATATATATATATATATATATATATATATATTATAATTAAGCGGGGCCAGAGAAGTATGATTATTTTGAGTATTTCATTTCACTCAGTTTTTGCATCTACTTACGGTACTTGACGCAACTTTTAGACAACTTAAATTTTTTTTTTCGAACACACAACTTAATCCTGATCATTCATTAACATTATTGCCATTAGAGTTTCTTTTTGTGTTGATCTTTCTTGAAAGAATCACCTATAGTACCTCAAACTAAAGCTGCTTCTATAAGGGCGACGACTTTCTAAGGCGCCATCAGAACCCTACTACTATTTGGTTACTGTTTAGATGCGTTGTCTATCCTTATTCTTCTGAATTCTAAAATGTCATGCTTGCTTCTTCAAGGAGACTTCGTGTAGCTATTTTCAGCCTCTTTTGTATTTTTTTTTTTATTTTTTTTAACGAAATTTTTTCATCAGAAATTTTGTTAAAAGATAGCTCTTAAAATCAACCTCTCAGTTTATTTTCATCTAAAATTATTACAAAAAATGAAATATAAATCGCTCTATTCCTATGCCAATATATATATATATATATATATATATATATATATATATATATATATATATATATATATATATATATATATATATATATATATATATATATATATATATATATATATATATATATATATATATATATATATATATATATATATATATATATATATATATATATATATATATATATATATATATATATATATATATAATATAGAGATATTAAAAAAATAAAAATAAAGTAAAAGAGTACAAAAATAAAACAATCCTTTCAGGTCCCACCTAACGAAAATTTCTTAGGTTAGCGCAGACACGGGCTTTAAAGAAATTGAAATTAAATTAGGAAGGAAACATGATGGGAGAGAGTTCCACAAAACAGAGGTGGCAGGATAGAAGGAGGCACCACAGCGGACAAGCTTGGAGTTTCCTATGTCCACGCAAAGTTGATGAGCGGACAATGCACCCTTTGTGCTACGAGGACGACGTAAAGGTGGAGGTATACCAGTGGATAATTCCCTCGAGCGTATATCGCTGTAGTACCTGTAGAAAAGAGA
>SEYY01000711.1:45000-50000 GCA_009176605.1 Armadillidium nasatum
TAAATGTAACCTCCCTCTCACCCCCTTCACCCTCTTTGATTTTTTTTTTTTTAATTTTAATTCTTTTTATTAAATTTCATTCGTTCTTTTTTTTCCTTATTATTAGTTTTTAATATTTTATTTATTTTTAATTTGTTTTTAACTTTTATTTTTATTATCTATTTTGTTTTTCTATTTTTTTTATGTTTTATGTATTTATTCTTTATATTTTTCATTTATTTATTTTTTTTATATATTTTATTTTTATTTTTTTTTTGTTTCAAATTTATTATTTATTTTTTTTATTTATTTTTTTCTTTATTATTATATTTTTATTCTTTATTTTATATTTTTAATATTTACTGGATTTTATTATCTTAATTTTATCTCTGTTTATTTATCTTAAAACGCTTATAATTAAATTATTTATTAATTTATTTACATTATTATTTATTTATATTTATTAATTTAAATTATAATAATCACTATTTATATGTGTATTAACCTTTTTAAAATAATTATTGTATTATTTCTATAATTTATATTCTATTTCTTGTTGTAATTTTTTTTTATAATTTCTATAATTTTAAAAATAAAATGTTTATCTTCTTATCTTTTCAGTGGGTTTTGGTTATTTTTTATTTATTTATTTATTTATTTTTTTATTTTTTTTTTATTTCTTTATACTCGTAAATTTTTTTTTTCCAAACTTTACTATGAAATTTTTAAATTTTTTTTTTTAATTTGGAAATAAAAAATTCGAAATTTATTAAATTAATTATAACATAAAAAGAGTTTTTATTTTAATTGTAATTTTGATAATGTTTAATGATTAGGATAATGATTATTTGAATAGATTTGAATGAAAGGTTTCAAAATTTCACAAAATTTCACCCTATTTTCCAAATTGATTTTAAACACCACCTTACAAACTGCCTACTAGGAACCTAGAAACACCCACATGATATATATATATATATATATATATATATATATATATATATATATATATATATATATATATATATATATATTATATATATATATATATATATATATATATATATATATATATATATATATATATCCTATTTCAGTTAATTTGATAAGTACATAAACTCACCTGTCACCACACTCTTATTCATCTAGGTAAAAAGATTCATGTCTTACCCATCCCAAGTGATTTTCTTTCGAGTTTAACGTATCGTACGTAAGGCGCCGATAGCGAGCAAACTCTTCAAATATAATACTTCCTTAAACATAACTTAAATTACGGTGTTACTTTTAACCGTCCTCTACTTCCGAGCCTCATAATGTTTACAAGACCTTCGATATATATATTATATATATATATATATATATATATATATATATATATATATATATATATATATATATATATATATATATATATATATATATATATATATATATATATATATATATATATATATACTATATATATATATATATATATATATATAATGGTATTCGTTAATGGAAATGTAGTTGAATAATTAAACTTTTTTTTTTTTAATGTATATCATGCATAAATATAATACGAGGTATTGAAAATTATTATTAATGTTCGCCCTAAATACTAAAGTGAATATGGTACGCATTTAACAAGGTTAAATGAAAGCGTTAATAAAGTTATTAGAGTGTTCAAGCCATTATTGTTCATTTATTTATAGACTACAGTTTGTGTGATCTTTGATGAGGAAATTGAAGAACTGAATTTGGTGTAGGAATACTTTCCTACTTTGAAGTATTTTTCATTAATCTTGAAATACGAGTTACCGAGTAAAAGACGAAACTTGTCACCATTTTCATTTCCTGCTGAAGGCATCCTACGTTAATTTTCGTATACTAAGAAGTACTTTTAAGATTTTTGAAATAAAAGGAATTATAAATACTTAATGTTTATACTATATGTTGAATGCATGTTTCTTCATTTACTGTTATGATAATGCTCGTTCATTTGACATTTGAAAGCAAAGTGACTGTAAAATTAGGTTTCGTTTATCAGTAATTTTTATGATGTTAATATTAAGTATTACGTATATATATATATATATATATATATATATATATATATATATATATATATATATATATATATATATATATATATATATATATATATATATATATATATATATATATATATATACAAAATAATTTTAATTAATTAAAATAATAATAATTTTATTTATAATTAAAATAGAGTAAATTCATTTTCATGTTAATAGTAATATTATATTTTTTTTCTTCTAATTCTGTAAATTCCCATTACTTTATAATTAACTGAACTTAATTATTTATATTTTGAATTTAGAAATTAAAAAAAAAATCTTTTTATTAACTTTTCATTTTTTCTTCTTTTTTTTCTTTTTTTTTTTTAACCTTGAAAATTTATCTGTGATCAAAAGCAGCTTATTTTCAGTTAGTTCATTCAGTTAGATATATTCTTTCTATTATGTTATTTCATGAGATTTTACTATTATTATTATTATTATTATTATTATTATTATTATTATTATTATTATTATGACAACTACTATATATATATATATATATTATATATATATATATATATATATATATATATATATATATATATATATATATATATATATATATATATATATATATATATATATATATATATATATATATATATATATATGACTTCTTGTTGACGTGGATTACACACTAATGTAGTGTATAAGAGGCACTGATTTCTATAAAAAAAAAAAAAATTTTTTTTTTTTTTTTTTTTTTTTACGTTCGAGTCTTCGTCATCCACGTGTTCTCTCAAGTTGAGCTGAGGTGGTCTTCTTAACACTTAACTACATTTCCACATTTTACACCTTTACGGAGGGTTAAAATAAAATACAGTAATAATAATAATAATAATAATAATAATAATATTTAATGATGTAAAAATTGAAAGATTAAACATGTTGTGGACTCCTCTTTCAGTTGATTCTCTTCCTGTTTACGAAAAATCCTGTAGGAGTTTCTCGTTTGTCAAGAGGCAGCTTGGAAAGTCCTTTCTGGAATGCTGTTTAGTTGCTCTTTCGTGTCGCTCTATATGTCTGTCTGTGTGTCTTTCTCGTTAAATGAAATGTAAGTGTCGTCGGACCCCAGATGACAAAGATTCGTTCTTATTTCAGAGTGAAATTTTTACACAAATGTCATTTAGGGTGGAGTGGGGCTATGTTAGAACAGATATGTAGCAGGTGTGGGTATGGATTTCCAATGGACACGTTATATACGGGTATCGTAAACATCACTTATGTTGAAACTTAATTAAGGATCAAAATGGGAAATAATCGTCTGTTAATTATGAATGTTTTGATATAATCGTCTGTTAATTCTGAAGGTTTTGATATAATCGTCTGTTAATTCTGAAGGTTTTATAATGAACATTACCGAATGAATGGCAACATTTATCGGTTTCGTGAAGCTGATAAATTATTATTTTTATTTTTAGCATAATTTTTGTTCTCTCATTGTTAAACTTATAAATTTCTGAACTCAAAATTTTTTTTTATTTTATTTATAAAAGAATTTGCATTTGGTTTTATAGAAGCTTTCTGCACTTGCTCACTGACGGTAACTATTTATATATATATATATATATATATATATATATATATATATATATATATATATATATATATATATATATATATATATATATATATATATATATATATATATATATATATATATATATATATATATATATATATATATATTTGTTTTTTTTTTTTTTTTTTTTAATTTTTAAAATTTTAACTATTCAGTTTACATTTTTTTCATTCTAAATTTTTAAATATTATTTATTTATTTATTATTATTATATTTTTATCGTTATATTATTATTGTTTTATTATTATTATTATTATTATTATTATTATTATTATTATTATTATTATTATTAACTTGTTGATTGTGAGTGATTGCGGGTGATATTGTTGCCGCTCAGCCACAAGCCGTTCTTCTTATGCAAGTAACCTTTTAATGCCCCCTTCCATGCCTTGTCGTCTCCAGAAGGAGAGAAGCCAGGGGGAAGAACTCTTCGGAGTGGGGGTGGGGATCGAAGAGACATAGGTAGATAGAAGAAGAATGGGGGATGGGGTGTCATTGCTGTAATTACGGTTCGTTTCACATTTTTTGTATATATATTATATATATATATATATATATATATATATATATATATATATATATATATATATATATATATATATATATATATATATATATATATATATATATATATATATATATATATATATATATATATATATATATGTATAATATATATGTAAATATCATCGTATGCCCAACAAGCTTTTTTTTTTGTTACTTGTTTTATGACGCTAATATACAACATTTGGTAATAGCTAAAAAACTAAATATTAAAAAAAAAGATAAACAAAAATTATTTGTTAAAAAAAATAAAAAATAAATAGTAGGCCTAAATATATTAATATTTAAAACAAAGGTATTGATTGATGTGATAAGCGGTTTTGAAAAGTTTGAATTTAGATTAAATATTGAGGGCGAAATTCCGCTACATAGTGAAAACCTGTAGAAGGCTTGCTCCTTGAGGCGAAGGACATTCATTTAGCATTCCAGATTAGTTCTCTTTAGAATGCGGTTTGTAGTTTTTTTTTTTTTTTTTTTTTTTTTTTTTTTTTACAGCCAGGCAAGTTGGAGTGGTTACAGCACAGCAAAAAAAAAAACTGCTCATATATATATATATATATATATATATATATATATATATATATATATATATATATATATATATATATATATATATATATATATATATATATATATATATATATATATATATATGAGTGTGTGTGTGCGTAATCACATCTAGGGCTTAAAGATTCAAGTATGACGTCACCTCTATTCCTCTTTTATACTTTTGAGTTTTTGATTCAGTAATTAGGCTTGAAACGATTTCTTAACATTACAAACTGCTTTTTTTTTAT
>SEYY01000711.1:55000-57500 GCA_009176605.1 Armadillidium nasatum
CTAATTACGCTTCATTCTTACAGATAAAGCCTGGAACACTCTTTGTTATATTTTACCGTGCTTCTTTAGATTCTAGGATTAGACCTTTAAACTCTGGATACTTTTCTCGCTTTGTTGGCTCTTGATTTTGTCCTCTTTCTTCCATTTTCCCACAAATCAAATCAGCAATAATTAAACATTATATATATATATATATATATATATATATATATATATATATATATATATATATATATATATATATATATATATATATATATATATATATATAATCTCCATTGCGTTAAAAAAAATTGATAAAGAATAGAAAATTGCTATTTTCTGAATAAAGAAAAATAGAAGCAGTGATTGTTGAAACAAATAAAAAATTAAAACCTGCCTTCACCGATTGATGTGTTTTATCAAATATAATATTTTCGCTTCAAAATACGGTACTTATAATCCATCAGTAAATGCATAAATTATTATATTTTATTACCTTTGATAAATAATTATTTAATTTATTAGTTTAATGAGTTAAAATATAGGTCATGTCAGTAGTTATCTGCCGAATTCAATAATATTCAATTATGATTTATTTACTCTCTTTACGAATATACCCCTTTTATTAACCTCATTTATTTATTTATTTATTTTGTATTTATTTACCAGTAGTTGATCTATTGGTCTCATTTCCGATATTATTGTATCACAAATTGCAAATCTATTGCAATTCTACTACCTTTTCAAAACTTCGTTTTAATGTGAAGATCAACTATGTGAAGATCAACTTCTACTATATCCTCTACAAAATCTTTTACGGTGTCCCATATAATTTTTAGTTAGATCATATGTTCAATTTGTGTGTGTGTGTGTGTGTTCAACAGAATTCATAGTTTTTTTTTTTTTTTTTTTTTTTTAAAGGGCTGTAAAGAACCTTGTTAAGAAAAGGGAAAAAAATGTTGGTTTTTAAATTTTGATATGAAAGCTAATCTGATTGATTTCGTAAATCAATTAGAGAGACTTGACGATCTCTTCATTAATTAAAGTATATTGACGAATTAATTGTAGTAATAAATGCTGTTAGTCATATTGATACACCTGGCAAGTAGATGTGACACTTTTTTTTTATTATTATTATTATTTTTTATTTATGTTTTAAAATTTTTAATTATTGTTCATTTTTACCAAATTTAGAATGTTTCTTTTTCGATAAGGAATTCGTCAGAAATAAACTTATAGATCAAAAGGTATTTGACATTTGTTAGGTGTATCTTTAATTACTTTAATTCATTGGAATCTTTCAGAACTATAAATATACATTTTTTTAATAGTAATATTACATATTTTTGTGAATTGCAATTTCGTCTTTACATGTTATGTACACCATACAAGTTATACACGTAAGAATACACTCACTTTAAGGCTGATGACACTCACTGAATTGGATTTTTATTTACGTAGTTTGAATAACGAACAACGCACAGGGTCGTTGGTCGCTACCTTACTTTTAAGCTGTGATTTAAAAAAAAAAAAAAAAAAAAAAAAAAAAAAAAAAAAAAAAAAAACAAAGGTTGTGTGTGTGTTTGAGTGTTAGATTCATGACTTAAATTCCCAGTTTTCTAAGCGGTATATATATATATATATATATATATATATATATATATATATATATATATATATATATATATATATATATATATATATATATATATATATATATATATATATATATATATATATATATATATATATATATATATATAAAATCGAAAAAATGATAAAATTGTTTGTCCTTGAAAAGTATAATGTATAAGGAAGTAAATTTATTCTCTCCAATCTTCCCCCCCACCCCCACACCCCTTCTTCTCAACAGATTTATTCATTTTTCATTTTTTTTATTTTTTTTTTATCCGTAATTATAGCCGAAATGTAATAATAATAATAATAATAATAATAATAATAATAATAATAATAATAATAATAATAATAATAATAATAATAATAATAAAAAGATTTGCATAATATTTCCTACAGTAGTTTTTGTTATTGTTGTACTCATTTTTTAGGTTATTGGCCCGAAGAAGGGTAATGCAATACGCCACTTATATATATATATATATATATATATATATATATATATATATATATATATATATATATATATATATATATATATATATATATATATATATATATATATATATATATATATATATATATATATATATATATATTATATTATTATTTTATAGGTTTTAATTTATGCTATTATTATTATTATTATTATTTATATTATTATTATTATTATTATTATTATTATTATTATTATTATTATTATTATTATTATTATTATTATTTAAGAGAAGTAGTAATTTAAAAATAAAATAAAAAAAACCTGTTTAAAAGTTTCTTATATTAGTAAATGAAATTTTAGTTTAAGTTGCCACTGATAACTTCAAAGTGTTAGGGTTAAATTGTTACAAAGACAGAGCTGGTTAACATTTCTCTCTCCTCCTCC
>SEYY01000711.1:85000-87500 GCA_009176605.1 Armadillidium nasatum
AGAGCTTCTTTCCTTCTTTTTTTTCTTTCTCAATTTCTTGCATTATTTCGTGTTTTATTTTTTTTATTTATTTTTTCTTTCTTTTCTTCTTTTATGGTAGAGAGCTGCGATCGCTTTTTGTTTCTTCGTTTCGATACATTCCTCTTTCCTCGGTGCCGATCGAGGCATACTTTTCTTTTATATTATATATTATATATATATATATATATATATATATATATATATATATATATATATATATATATATATATATATATATATTATATATATATATATATATATATATATATATATATTATATATTATATATTTATTATTATTATTATTATTATTATTATTATTATTATTATTATTATTATTAGTGAATTGATGTATGTGACATGTTTTCGTATTGAAAGGAAAGTGATTTCTTTGTTCGTTTTGTAAATATAATTATTTTGTAAGTGTGAACGTGTTTGCTTAATTTTTTTGGTGTAAGTATTTTTATTTTTATTTTTTTCATTCCCGTCTACATAATTAGTACTTATGTTTTTATAATTCTTAATAAAAATTAGGTTGAATGTCGCATGTATACTTACACACACACACACACACACACACACACACACACACACATACATATATATATATATATATATATATATATATATATATATATATATATATATATATATATATATATATATATATCTATATATAGGAATGGAGTCAGGTATCGGTATCGGTTAGTATCAGTATGTAAAATTTTTGTAAACGACCGATACCGATACTAATATCGTTCATGAAAGGAAACTGATAATTTCTGTAGAAGATAGCTGCTGATTGACTGAAGTTTGTTATATATGTTAAATTTTATTATTATTATTATTATTATTATTATTATTATTATTATTATTATTATTATTATTTTTATTTGAGTAGGAATAAAAGTCGCGTTTCCGCAAGATCGAATATATATATATATATATATATATATATATATATATATATATATATATATATATATATATATATATATATATATATATATATATATATATATATATATATAATATATATCCTATGGTACACAAAAGCCAAAGCCCTACCAATTTATATTAGATTTGGAGAAATACGGAAATCTGGTCAAGTTACATTCCAGCTTATCTCGATACACGGCTTTTGAATGCGTGGAAGTCAAAGGAAGTTGGGAAAACATAAAGGGTTTGTGTTACAGATTTTACCAGTTGGGTACCTGTAAAATTGAGCATAGCTGTTTAAGTCTGGTGTCAGAGAGTTGGACAGAGAAAGAATGAGACTGTAGAAAGTTTCGTAGCTCAAGAACTCAGTGGAGGAGGTATGCTAACAGAGAGTCTAGAAGAGCAGTGTTTATTTTAATTGATAGTATAGAGAGAATGACGTAACAATTCTCAAGCAGAAAGAGACTGGAGAGAATAAGTTTGAGCAGGACAGTTGATGAAACTAAAATCCTTAGACCATCTTTTCTAGGAGATCTGTATGAGTGAACCACCCCAGATGTGTGAGATACACTCCATACAGGGGAGAGCAACACTCCTATAGAGAAGAAGCAACGAGTATGGTGTGGAAAATTGCGAAATCGACTCAGAATTCCCAACCTCTTCGAAGCTTGTTTAGAAAGAGAAGCATTGTGTTTCTTCTGAGAAAGATCACGAGAAAAAAAAAACTCCGGGAATTAAGAACGGACAAAGGTTTGAGTTGAGTGTTTTCGAAGATGTTGTAGTTGTTGTATCGAATAAAGAGTTGGAGGAACTGAGTTTTGAATGCATTGAAAACGACCACGTTTTCTCTGCCCCAGTTTGAAATACGAGAAAGAACAGAAGTTAGTTGTTCCAAGGTCACCATTCTAGCGTCATTATCGTCAATTGGGAGGGGTGTCTTTCAAACCTTGAGGAGTAATGAAGAGTGGAGTTATAGCATAGGAGTAGATAGGTGAAGTAATCGAGAGGTCTTTAATGAAAATTAGATAAAGAGTTGTAGATAGGACAGATCCCTGAAGAACACCACTATTAATAGATTTAAAGGAAGAACAGTAGCCGTCTTCAACAGCTGCTATAGAAAGACCGAAAAGGGAATAAGAAAGGATCGATTTCGAAAGAGGGAAGTTTAAAAATCATAGCTTTGTGCAACACTCTGCAAAATATTTACCGAAATGCTGAAGTCAGAGGGAAGGGAAAGAAGATTACTTGAAGAGCGTTTTTTACGAAAGCCATCCATATTGGCGATCAGAGATATGATTAGAAAATTTGAGATGTTTCCAAATCTTAACAAGAAACTTTAGAAAGAACGAAGGTTGAAGAAATGGGACGGTAGTTGGAGAGTTGAGAGGGATCCCACTTTTTTTGCGCAGGTTGAATGAGAACACATTTCCAGAAAAAGGGAAGGTTGAAGTAGAAAGACTGAGATGAAATTGTTTACCGAAGCAGGGTCCAAGACCAGTAGCACTAATTTTGAGAAAAACATGAGAGACAGAATAAGGAGA
>SEYY01000711.1:100000-102500 GCA_009176605.1 Armadillidium nasatum
ATATATATATATATATATATATATATATATATATATATATATATATATATATATATATATATATATGAGGGAGTCGTGAAAGTAGGTCAAACCCACATTAATTTCACTCATGCCGTATACAATATCCATAAAATGTTTAAATATATTCATTTAATATCTGAAAATGTCTTCATTTGATAGATTTTACGATTGCTAATGTCTGCCACCTAAATAATAATAATAATAATAATGAGGATAATAATTATATATATATATATATATATATATATATATATATATATATATATATATATATATATATATATATATATATATATATATATATATATATATATATATATATATATATATATATATATATATATATATATATATATATATATATATATATGGTAATGAAATTCTTGAAAACTATTTTAAGCTCATAGGTGGGTCTTTTGATTGGAAAATTCACTTTGGTTAATAATAATAATAATAATATGAAATATTTTTATTATTGTTATTATTATTATTATTATTATTATTGAATTAGTATTTTAGTTCCGTAGTTATTTGTTTTCTGTTTTTCCCGATTCAAACAATTGTTATAATTTTAAAATTTTTATTGAATATTCTTTTATTATGTTCTTTAATTTAAGTCTAGTTTCTTTTTCTTTATATTAAAATTTTTTTTATTATTATTATTATTTTCAAGAGTTAATTTTCTATGCCTCTTTTTTTTTTTCTACTGTGGAAGCTTTTATATGCTGCATTGAAATCTCCTTTTAATAAGAATAATTAATAATTTCTCCTAAATATAAAAAAATGTTAGTGAGGTCTGAGCTGGTATGGGTTATTGAATAATTTAAATAACTAATAGAAAATTATTTACGATTGCGATATGGACTTTATATATATATATATATATATATATATATATATATATATATATATATATATATATATATATATATATATATATATATATATATATATATATATATATATATATATATATATATATATATATATATATATATATATATATATAGTTTCTGGTATAATTGTTAAGTATGATTTAGCTGCTGTTAGTTAATTATTATTTTCAAGTTCTTCTAATTAAATATATACGTAATTTTTTTTTATTATTATTATTTTAAAGTTAATTACAGATGATCGTAAAATATAAGGTTGAAAATTGATTGAAGGAGGGATTAAGGTTTTGGAAGTTTTTTTTTTGGAAATGATGTCACTTTTTTTTTTATTATTTATTATTATTATTATTATTATTATTATTATTTATGTCTCCTCTGATGGGCAGGGGCTAGAGTCCTACCAAATTCCATCAGAGTTGGGAAAGTATTAATATTTAGGACCAAAGTTAAAGGCCGAAGTGTCCCGATAAATGGCGTTTGAAAGTGTTCGGGCTAAAGGAATTTTTGAAAATAGATAAAAGGATTGTGTTTCAGACTTCAGCAGTGAAATATATTTAAGGTTGGTTATTTTAGTTAGTAACAAATAGCGAAGGGACAAAAATAGTATATCAATGTAATTAAGGAAAAATATATTAATTTCAATTCTCTCTCCGCTCTCCGTTCCAAGTGTCTTGTAAACTTCTTCGTCCTTTTTTTTTTCTATTTCTATAATTGAACGGTATTTAGACAGACGAGTGTTATAACCCACCCACCAATAACAAACTAAAATATCCCCTAAGTATAGGTTGTATTTGTCATATTTTTTTTTTTTTTTTTTTTTTTTTTGGATAAAAGATATATATCAATTATACGAGAACTAGAGGGTTGATTAGGACCAGAAAATTAATTAGTCAATTCGATTTTGTGTGTGTGTGTATGCCAGGGAGTATAGGTAAATCTGTAAGTTCTTTTAAGCGACGGATTCAAGGAAACTGTAACTACTTCATACGCCTATTTTTTTTTTTTTTTTTTTTTTTTTTTTTTTTTTTTTTTTTACTACTACTACTTATTCTGTAGTGCGTAGAATTTGATTTATAGCAAGTTGTTGAAAATATAAAGACCTTATATATATATATATATATATATATATATATATATATATATATATATATATATATATATATATATATATATATATATATATATATATATATATATATATATATATATATATATATATATATATATGGGTAAAGCTTATTAAATTTTCATAATATATTCATTATCTTGACATTTATTGTTGTAATTTATATTAATGAACACTTTAAATTATATATATATATATATATATATATATATATATATATATATATATATATATATATATATATATATATATATATATATATATATATATATATATATATATATATATATATATATATATATATATATTACGGATTGATTCTTGAGCCGTGCAAAATCTCACTGTAGAAAAATTTTGCAATTCCATTGTCTTCTCTTATGACATTGACACACTTTCATATATATATATATATATATATATATATATATATATATATATATATATATATATATATATATAT
>SEYY01000711.1:115000-125000 GCA_009176605.1 Armadillidium nasatum
TCTCTCTCTCTCTCTCTCTCTCTCTTCTCTCTCTCTCTCTCTCTTTTTTTTTTTTTTTTTTACGTAATTTTTTAGTTACTTATTTATTTTATTTTATTTTATTCTATTCCAAGTATCCTAATAGAGGAAGTATGTTCTCGCCCGTCTCAACTCCCAAGTTTGGCTCAATGAATGTAAAGGAGTAGAAGAAAGAGTTCAATGACCCTTTCAGAGTTTATCATTGTTTCAGCCACCAGGAATTAAAGTTTTAATCTATGAACGCCATTTTTTTTGTGTTCGTCTGTATGATTCAGAGTATTTCTGTATGATTATATATATATATATATATATATATATATATATATATATATATATATATATATATATATATATATATATATATATATATATATATATATATATATATTGTACGAAAATGCGCTTACGTAAGGAAATTTAGAAAAATATCTTCACTGAAAAAAAATGTTTACACAACTTTTCGTCTACGTGTGTTTGTGTACGTTTGTTTATGTAAGCGAAAGAAAGAGAGAGAGAGAGAGAGAGAGAGAGAGAGATTGAGAACTGGTGTTTTAGTAGAATGACCTTGGAAGAATAGAAAAGAAACATTTCGAGCCCCGAAGGCGGAAAAGGAATACGCACTTTCACTTCTGGAGAAGAAAAACAAAAATTTACCTCACTTTCGAGTCCTTACTCAATATATATATATATATATATATATATATATATATATATATATATATATATATATATATATATATATATATATATATATATATATATATATATATATATATGTATGTGTGTGTGTGTGTGTGTGTGTCTGAGAGAGAGAGAGAGAGAAAGGGTCATTTCAGCCTGCATACATTAGGAGAGTATTACATGCTGTACAGATAATTAGAATGAGGAAATGAGCAAAAGAGTTATACTTGTGTCTCAGAATTCGAAAGAGGAAAAGAATGAGAATATAATATCGCACGTGTACCCATATATATATATATATATATATATATATATATATATATATATATATATATATATATATATATATATATATATATATATATATATATATATATATATATATATATATATATATATATATATATATATATATCTTATATATCTTGTATATGTTTTTCTTTCGATAAAATCTGTTCTTTTTTAAGATGTGCATCAGAGCTCACCTGAGAATTTTCCCTGGAATGTTTTTAAATATTTTTATTATTATTTTTTTTTTTGTGGGGGGGGGGAAAGTTACGTACCGTTACGAGTAGTGTCATGAAGAAGTAGTTAGGTAAAGGGTATATAGTACATTTCGTTCATCTGCAAGATTGTGAGAGATGCAATTAGGAATTTGGGAAGTAAGCTCCTCTAATCTACCGTCAGCACTTAAAGGCTATTGGTAGAAGATAAAATTCGAAATAACTAAATATATGTGAATCTATTTTGGTTTAGAGTTGATAATTATCGAAGTATTTAGGATAGTTAGTCAAGCGCAGAAGAATTTACTCGTAGATTAGTAAAAAGGTCCTAAACGACAGAGTGAAAAATTTGGAACACTGAACCAATCAGTCTTTTCCTTGATTTTATAAATTGAAATCTTTAAAATGTGTTGAAAAAAATTGCGTCCATATATGTAAAGCGTTTTAATGTTAAAGACCACACTGTTGCCCTCTTGTAATCTAATTGTAACTCATTTTATAGATAATAATATACTAAGAATCTGATTCTCTATAAAACTATTAAATGTTAAGTGATTCTGATGAGAAAAGATGGAATTTAAATTTGGATCCTGAAGCAGAGATCGACCGAAGTCTACGGATGTCCCCGGTCGGAGCTTTATATATATATATATATATATATATATATATATATTATATATATATATATATATATATATATATATATATATATTATATATATATATATATATAATGGAGCGAAAATGAAGAATTGCGCAACCGTGGTTACGTTTATTTTGCGGTTGCATATTTTTTTAACAACTGCTGTTGCGTTTATTTTGCGATTAAAAAGGCTATAACCGCTGTTGCGAAGCTTCGCTCCATCACTAATATATATATATATATATATAATATATATATATATATATATATATATATATATATATATATATATATATATATATATATATATATATATATATATATATATATATCCTTCTCTCTGACTCTTGGTCCTCCGCTCTTAGGCATTTCGGTGAATCTTTTGCTGTCGCGTTGGACATATCGAAAACTTTCGATAGAGTCTAACAAAGCTTTGATTTCCAAACTTCCCTCTTTCGGAATTTATCCTTCTCTCTGATTTCCTCTCTGTTCGTTCTATAGCAGCTGTTGTAGACTGCCACCGTTCATCCTTAAATCTATTAATAGAGGTGTTCCTCAAGGATCTGTCCTATCTCCAACACTTTTTCTGCTTTTCATCAATAACCTTCTCTCAGTTACTTCATCTCCTATACACTCCTATGCCGATGACTCCACCCTTCATTTCTCTTTTCAATTTGAAAGGCGCACCTACCAACAGCAATTAATAGACGCGAGGACGGTAGCCTTTGAGAAACTTGACCTTTGATCCATCTCTCATTTCAAATTGGGTAGAGAAAACATGGTTGTTTTCAATGCCATCAAAACTCAATTCCTCCATCTCTCTATTCGACATAATCTTCCACACAACTATGATATGTTCTTCGAAAACACAAACTCAAACCTTCATCTCTCCTTAATATTTTCGGTGTTTCTTTTTCTCGTGACCTTTCTTGGAAAGATCACATTACTTCTCTCTCTAAACTAGCTTCTAAAAGGTTAGGTGTTCTGAGACGCCTTTAGAATTTCTTCACTTCACCCCAGTTGCTTGCTCTTTATAGGGATGTTGTTCGACCCTGTATGGAGTACGCCTTACACATCTGGGGTGGTTCCACTCTTACAGCTCTCCTTGAAAAGGTGGAGTCTAGAGCGTTTCGTCTTATCCACTCTCCCACTCTTACTAATTTTCTCCAGTTTCTTTCTACCCATAGAATTGTTGCATCAGTTTCTCTGTACAATCGCTATTTCAATGGGCACTGCTTTTCTGAACTCTCTCGTCTCATACTTCCTCCATCCTTTCATTGTCCAACTCTCTGACTACAGACTTAACCGCTATGCTCATTCTTACAAGTACTCTGGTAAAGTCTGGAACATATTCCCTTCAGCTATTTTCCCAACTTCCTATGGTATATTCACCTTCAAACGCCGTGTATCAGGACATGTCGGCCTTTAATTTGACCAGGTTTCCGATTTTCTCCCAAACTGGTGGAAATTTTAGTAGGCCTCTGGCCTTTGTCCACCAGAGGTGAAATATATATATATATATATATATATATATATATATATATATATATATATATATATATATATATATATATATATATATATATATATATATATATATATATATATATATATATATATTAACAGCCTTTTGAGAGAAGTTCAAAA
Source organism: Armadillidium nasatum (assembly GCA_009176605.1). Lineage (NCBI taxonomy): Eukaryota > Metazoa > Arthropoda > Malacostraca > Isopoda > Armadillidiidae > Armadillidium > Armadillidium nasatum. Next base: position 118,492 of record SEYY01000711.1, read on the forward strand.
TTTTTGAAGCCTTGAATGTCCCCTCTAAATTTCGTATCGGTAACTATGAGAAGCTAACTCACACACGGACTCATACAACTCAATGTGAGTCATGCATTGTTGACTCTCTCTCTCTCTCTCTCTCTCTATATATATATATATATATATATATATATATATATATATATATATATATATATATATATATATATATATATATATATATATATATATATATATATATATATATATATATATATATATAATACTGTACGATAAACAAATGTTAAATGTTTTTATTATTTCAGAAGCGAAAACCGCAAAACCGCATTTTCATAAGAGCGAATGCGGTTGAAGTGTGGTTACTATTTTTTTTTAAATAATGCGGTTGCGAAGCTTCGCTCCATCATACAGTATATATATATATATATATATATATATATATATATATATATATATATATATATATATATATATATATATATATATATATATATATATATATATATATATATATTATTATAATATTTTTTTTTTTTTTTTTTTTAGTAATTTATTAATTTATTTTATTTAATATTTATTTTTTTTCTCAAAGAAATTATAAGAATTATTTACAGTGAGCGGGCCATTGTTCAAAGGTTAAAATGCCTAAGGGAATTTTATAAAATAAAATAAAAAATACTGGATAATATATTATTATTATTATTATTATTATTATTATTATTATTATTATTATTATTATTATTATTTCTTATAATAAAATTCAAAATGCTTGTTTGTTATTTTGCTATTTTAGTTAAAAATTAAATATTTATGATACTGAAATAATATTTTTAATTATAATTTTTTATAACAAGATAATAATTTTGGTGAGTGAGTTAATTAAATTCTTTTCGTTGGGTAATTATTTACCTTCTGGTGAAGAGTTACCGGTGACTCTTATTTAGAATTTGGTATTAAATTCTCTATCCACGTGTGTGTGTGTGTGTGTGTTTTAAATAGTTTTGTTTTTGGTGACCTTTTATAGTTAGTGTTGGTATATTTTAACTCTGTAAGTCAAATTATTGAAGGAAAAACGGTGATGAAGTGACCAGAAATGTAATTCAAAAAAATATTTAATCTTTAAAATGATTTTGTAAAAGACAAGATTTTCTCAGTCTGTCTTTAGGGTTAAAAAGCCAACCACAAAATATCTCAATAAATCTAAGAAAATTATTATTATTAGTAGTAGTAGTAGTATTGATATTATTAGTATTATTATCATTATTGATTTTCGGAAAAAACTTAGTTCAGGTTCTGTCCATAAATTACTGGGTTGGAGGAAGTGGGTTGGGTTTTTTCATAGTGTTATGAAAGGGTAGAGGATCTCATTTGTCGTGTTGCTTAATGAACTCTTTATGGTAACATTTTTTAAACCAACCATGTTTACATGCATAACCTATGTGTTAAACGTGGCTGGCTTGCAGTAAAGGTCACTGGTTTGATTCCTAAAGTGTAACTCTCTCTAGAAATTCCCCTCGATAAGCGACGAAGGACTGTAAGGTTGTAAGTTTTTAAAATATAAAATAAAATTAAAAAAAAAAAATTTCGTCAGTACATGCTCAAAAATTTATATTTCTTCTTTTGTACTAAAATATTTTTAAATTTTATTTTTAATTTTGTTGTAATCATTGTTAACGTAATTATCAGTGGAGGGATTGAATTCGCTTTACAACTACTTCATCAAGGAATGATTGGGGTAGGGGAGGAGTTAAAAGTAACCAGAATTTTGGTAATGTATGTAATTTATGAACAGCATTATAAGTTGTCCTGGTATATCATTTTTTTATTATTATTATTATTTTTTTTAAATGTAGGAAAGAATTGATGAATTATATTTATTACCAAAAAAAATTTAACGTATATCAGAGAGAGGAGACCTTTTATTTTTACCTCCCAACAAGAGTGGTTTTCCCTGTCTGTGGTTTGGTCGGTTTGATAACATTATTTTTTTAAATAAAGGAAAAGATATTATTATTATTATTATTATTATTATTATTATTATTATTATTATTATTATTGTTATTATTATTATTAATATTATTGTAATTTCATTAGACATGGATTCTCAGTTTTAAAAAATAGCATATATATATATATATATATATATATATATATATATATATATATATATATATATATATATATATATATATATATATATATATATATATATATATATATATATATATATATATATATATATATATAATACTCGTAACTCGACATTCCAGTATTTACTCACTTTTGTCTTTCTTTTCGTTTGCTTTTAGAGCTGCCTCTCATCTTAATCATTCGAATTCAAATCTTCCTGAACTGGATAGAATTCATATTTTAGTCGTCGAAACTGTGTGAAATTAATTTTATTAAAACATAGCTTCTATAGATTTCTCTTTCTAGATACAGAACTTTTTTTTTTTTTTTTTTTTTTCCTTTTTTTTTTTAATCTCTTTGTGGTTCTCCCATCTCTACTGCTTAATGTTATCCTTTGACTTAATATAAACAATTTAAGTCTTGGAAACTTCCTTTCTAAACGCTTGCCAGAGCTTTTTCTATATAGTTAGGAGCACTGAAGACAGATTTTTTCCTTTTCAGTTTCTCCAACCTTATAAAGGTCTCGCCCGAACCCTTGTGGAATATTGCTTTTATATATAAGAGGATGAGGACTCCGACTTCATATGTCTTTTGGATTTGATCGGATCAAAGACGAAAAGACAAACTTTTTTGTACTTTCTAATTCACTTCACTTATATTTTAAGACTATCTTCACATAAATTTTAAGACTATCTTCACATAAATTGTGTGTGGATTTTAGCAACTCTAGATTTGTTCTTTTTCTTCTTCTTCTTCTTAATTAGAGAATTTTTATTTCTTAGTCCTTCACGTAAATTTCTTCAGCAAAGTTATAAATGAAGTAGAATTTTATTGAGTGTTGCTTCCCGTTTTTCTTTTGATGGGCCAAAATAGGTGTCCAAAATCAATTCATGAAAATAATGATGACCCAGTTAATAAAATAATGATATCCCCTATTAATAAAATAAAATAATGATAACTTAATTAATAAAATAATGAGACCCAGTTAATAAAATAAAATAATGATGACCCAATTAATATAATAATGAGACCCAATTAATAAAATAAAATAATGATGACCCAATTAATAAAATAATATGATTACTCATTTAATAAAATAATAAAATGATCCAATTAATAAAATAAAATAATGATGACCCAATTAATAAAATAAAATGATGCTGACCTAATTTATAAAATAAAATAATAATGATACCCAATTAATAAAATAAAATAATGATGACACAATTTTTAGAATAAAATAATAATGACCCAATTAATAAAATAATAATGACCCAATTTATAAATAAAATGACCCATTTTATAAAATAATATAATGATGACCCAGTTAATAAAGGGCAAGTTTTATTGGATCTCCTTTTTTTTATTATTTGTCGTTATTACATTTCTGTAAGTTAGCAGCAAATTTTTTTCTTTTTAGTAACAATCACTTACAATGAGTGTAAGAAATTGCTCCAATTTAAATGCCAAATGATGTAATAGAGTATATTATTATTATTATTATTATTATTATTATTATTATTATTATTATTGTTGTTGTTGTTTTTAGTGTCACTGCATTGAACTGCCTGTTTTAATTCACTAATCAGTGTATATATTATATATTTATATATATAATATATATATATATATATATATATATATATATATATATATATATAATATATATATATATATATATATATATATATATATATATATATATATAAACGGAAAGCGAAAGTTATAAGTATTTATATGTTATTTTATTATTATTATTATTAATAAAAAAGAATTTAGATCACTAGCTCCAAGTTCATCATTTGCGACTTTTATTTCTTTTACCTGACCTAAATAAGCTTTCTGTTACTCTCTCTTTTTTTTACAAGTGAGAGTGAGTGGAGAAAGTGTGTGTGTGTGTGAGAGAGAGAGAGAGAGTGAAAAAAAAGAGAGTATTTGCATTTATTTATTCTTACAGCGTTGCCACTGCTCGTATGAGGAAGAAGAAGAAGAAAAAAAAAACTCATATAATGTATATTATAATATTAGAGATAAAATGTTTTACTACGTATTTATTAACATGGCTAAATTGTTTGTTTGCTTTGTTTGTTTATTTGTTTGTTTTTCTGTTTGTCTGTTTTAAGTAATAGTTTTATCATTATTTGATAAAATGTTTAATAATAATAATAATAAATGGCGACTTGTGTGTAACTCTCTTTTTTACAAGCATCTTCCTCTGGCAGTCTGTTTTTCTATGACGTCATTTAGTCACGCCCCTATTTTCCGATGACCCAATTAATAAGCGTAATATATATATATATATATATATATATATATATATATATATATATATATATATATATATATATATATATATATATATATATATATATATATATATATATATATATATATATATATATATATATATACTAGGAAGAAATTGCTTTTTTTTAAATAATAATAATAACAATTCACCAATAGAAAAGTGCGAAGACATGGGATGGGAACTCGAAATATTATGCAGTTAACTTTTTCGCATAGTATCTTGTGCGTATCAGCTACATAGTATTTTAATATAATAATACGCCATGGATAATAATAATAATAATAAGAAGAAGAAGAAGAAGAAATAATAATAATAGAAAGAAGAAGAAAAAAATAATTATTATTATAATAATAATAATAATAATATGTAGAGGAATAATGATATTGTAACCCTATTTATAAGTAACCTGTAAGTACGTAGTCCTCATTTGATTAGCATTTGCAAGTGACTTCGCGGGAGACATTGTTAACATACCCATTTCTTAATTGTAGGACTTTACATCAAAATGAATGCGATTCGTTTGAAATTATGTCATTCATTATAACAGAAGCGCAATCCACTAGAGTATTTGACCAGTTTCACAGCCTAGTGACCTAGTTTAACAGGCTGACCTGACCCAACATTAAATTCATATTAGATTATTACTGACCTAAATATATATATATATATATATATATATATATATATATATATATATATATATATATATATATATATATATATATATATATATATATATATATATATATATATATATATATATATGGTTTTTAGGTATAATTAGCATTAGTACTATTGCGTGTATATTATTAAAATATATAGAAAATCGAAACCGAATTTTGTAGGTGTATTATAATTGGTGTTCTTTTGGCACAGTTCCCATGATGTCACTTAGTGGGTCAAGGTCAGACGTGGCACCATTTTTTCTTATTATTTTGGAAAAAAATGTAGATAATTTTGAATATTTTTATATATATATATTTTTCCTATTATTTATGAGTGAGTCATTAGGTTTGTGTTGCATATTTTGTGGTGACGTTTAAATGGCTTTTCGACCTTGGCTTAATTACTAATTCACGGATTTGGGTCACACACACACACATCACATGCTATATATATAATATATATATATATATATATTATATATATATATATATATATATATATATATATATATATATATATATATATATATATATATATATATATATATATATATAATATATATATATTTAATTTAAATTTATTGGTTTCAAATATTATTATTAGTATTATATTTATATATATATATATATATATATATATATATATATATATATATATATATATATATATATATATATATAATATATATATATATATATATATATATATATATTATTTTATATTTAATATATTTTATTATAAATAATTAAATTATAATATATTTTATTATTTTATATATATAATATATATATATATATATATATATATATATATATATATATATATATATATATATATATATATATATATATATATATATATATATATATATATATATATATATATATATATATATATATATATATATAATATATATATATATATATTATATATATATATATATATATATATATATATATATATATATATATATATATATATATATATATATATATATATATATATATATATATATATATATATATATATTATATATATATATATATATATATATATATATATATATATATATATATATATATATATAATATATAGATATAGGTAAAATCGAAATATAATTACAACCTTTGACTGATCACTCCATTCTGTTTTTATCACTATTTGAATGGAAATTGAGAAATTTTTGGAGTGACGTCACTTTTGCAACGATATATATATATATATATATATATATATATATATATATATATATATATATATATATATATATATATATATATATATATATATATATATATATGGTAAAAGTTAATCAATTAGTAGCTCTGCACTTTGCTCTTCCTTCCCACTTTTTTTTTTTTTTTTTTAATAAAGAGAAAAAACCTACCATTCTACCATTCTCCTATTTTTTTTTTAAAACTAA
>SEYY01000711.1:130000-135000 GCA_009176605.1 Armadillidium nasatum
TTATTATTATTATTATTATTATTATTATTATTCGATATCGGGTCACGGTAATAATTTTTTTTAAGTACAATATAAAAGATGCTTTTTGAAGAAAAATTCGTTTTAGATATTACAGGCTAGTTGTCTTTTGTGTCAATTTTATTAAACTGACGTTACCATGTACCTTATTATTATTATTATTATTATTATTATTATTATTATTATTATTTATTATTATTGCAACTACTGTACCCAGGGTCGTTTTTATAAGTTTGTTTTCCGATAAAGTTACTATTTTAATCTATGAAATGCATAACGTCAGTTATGAATTGAAATGCCTAACAAATCAGGCATCATATGCCTAGTTCCCCAACCTTAAACATACACCTACTCCAGTCCCTACCCCACTTGCAGGGGTCGGGGTCCTCAATACTTGGTACAAACTCATGATAGCAACATATATATATATATATATATATATATATATATATATATATATATATATATATATATATATATATATATATATATATATATATATATATATATATATATATATATATATATATATATATATATATATGATTGTATAGCGATGTTGTGAATTTAATAGATTTTTATATGTTATTTTATATTGTAAAAATACCAATGAAAGAAATGAAGTAAATAGAAAAAATTTTTAAATGGAAAGTATTTTTTCCTAAAGTCTTTCTAAAACCAGATAAACGTTGTCATTATATATATATATATATATATATATATATATATATATATATATATATATATATATATATATATATATATATATAATATATATATATATATATATATATATATATATATATATATATATATATATTACTGAATTCGGCTTTTTTATTTTCTTTCAAAATTTATTGCTGCTTTGCCACAAGCTTGTCATCTTTTCTTTTCTTCTTCTGAAAACATATCAGGATTTACGGCTTTTCATTTATTGTATTTCATTAAGGCTGTTCATATCTTTTTTTTTTTCTTTTCTTTTCACACTCCCACAACCTTCACTATTACATTCTGTTGCTATTTTTGATTCTCCTTTATTATTTTCTTTTTTTTATTTGATGTTATGCTTAAGCAGAGTAGGTCAAGAGAAAGACGAAGAAAAGTGAGTATATTAAAAAGAGAACTTCAGTGCCTGCCCAAATGTTTGCGGTGTTGATTGTTTGATGGTCCAAATGAACTCGGTGATATGCATGATTATATTATTATTATTATTAATATTATTATTATCATCATCATTATTATTATTATTATTAAGCTAATCAACTTCCAGTTGTTACTCAGTCCATAGGTATGTGTATATGAGAGTGTTTACTTATTTAAAAGTTTTATAATTTAAAAATATTTAAAAATTATAGTGAATATTTGTAATTATTGATAGTTTAATTATTATAGTAAACGATATTGTTGATAGAATTGGTTGATTTATTACTTTTTAGAAATTGATTGGTAATACTTTTAAATTTATTTGTTTCTTTGTTATTGACAAGGAGCGGCGTTATCATTTTATGATTATTATTATTATTTTTTTATTATTTTACGAAATGCAATTATATTATCTTGTTAAATTACGTTTCTGTAAATTATTAGCTTCTTTTTTCCTAATTCTTGCTCTTTAATTAAGCCCAGGATATAATGGTTAAATATTAATAGTTTATTCCTTATGATTTGGGGTGTTTTTAAAAAGCTTTTTGGGAAAAAATAATGTAAAAGAAATTGGAACATTCCATTTTCAGCTGTGGGATTTTTGGGCATTTATAAATTAAAAAAAATAATAAAGAAAATGGCTTTCTTGGGTCTAAGGTTTCTTCTCTTGCTCTGTGCTTCTTCTTCTTCTTCTTCTTTTTTTTCTTCTTTAACTAATATTCTTCGGCTTTGTAATTTGGTTTCTCTGCGGACTTAGAAAAAAATTGGTGTTCAATTGTATATATAATTTTTATGCTATTGTTATAAATATATAAAATAAAAATATATATTTAATATTGGTGTTAAGAAATTAAAATATTTTTATATAAGATGAGAGATGTATTATTTTATTTTATTTTATTTTTTTTATTTTTTTTTTTTTTTTTTTTATTTTTTTTTTTTTTTTTTTTTTTTTTTTTTTTTTTTTTTTTTTTTTTTTTTTTTTTTTTTTTTTTTTTTTTTTTTTTTTTTTTTTTTTTTTTTTTGTTTTTTTTTTTTTTTTTTTTTTTTTTTTTTTTTTTTTTTTTTTTTTTTTTTTTTTTTTTTTATTTTTTTTTTTTAAAGATTAATTAAAAAAAAAAAATTATATTACCCATATTTAACTGATTCAAATTTTTGTTTTTTTTTTTTTTTTTGTTGTGTTTCGCTATTCAATGATTGATGTTTGTAGCTTCGAGTCCTGGATCTTTCATAAAATTTGTGATATTAATGTTGTTGTTCTTGTTGTTAACGAAATCCGAGTGCAAATAATTAAATTTCTTATCAATGTGTGGCGTAAAGAATGTTTTTTTTTTTTTTTTTTTTTTTTTTTTTTTTTTTGCAATTTTTGAATTACATTAAGTGTTTCATATTAGAAAAGCTAGCTTTATTAATTATTATTATTATTATTATTATTATTATATATTATTATTTATTATTTATTTTTATTTAAGCGCGATTGTTTTTTATTAAAGAGCAGCTGTGAAATATATATATATATATATATATATATATATATATATATATATATATATATATATATATATATATATATATATATATATATATATATATATATATATATATATATATATATATATATATATATATATATATATATATATATATATATATATATATATATATATGTTATTATTCTTATTTTAAAAAAAGATTTTAAAAAATCTGTGACATTAGCTCGTAACACATAAAAACTATTTTTGTATTAACGTTACAAATATTGAAATATCATTATTATTCTTATTATTATTATTATTATTATTATTATTATTATTATTATTATTATTATTAATACTTAATGAATTTATAAGGTCTTTAAATTTTAAAAAGAAAAATTATAGAAAATGTATTTAAAAAAATAAAAATTTTTTTTTTTAGATTTTTTTTTAGTTGTACGTATGTTATTATTATATTATATATATATATATATATATATATATATATATATATATATATATATATATATATATATATATATATATATATATATATATATATATATATATATATATATATATATATATATATATATATATATATATATATATACAATAGTGAAAATACACAGTTTGCATGTATTCTAAAAGGTTATATATATATATATATATATATATATATATATATATATATATATATATATATATATATATATATATATATATATATATATATATATATATATATATATACACGTAATCTAGTGCTGTTTAAGTTACTATAAGGGAATATTGTTAAAAATAAAATCCCAAATATTTGTAATTATAAGTATTATAAATAAAAACACTTTTAAGGTTAAAAATTTTCACCAAATTTGTAAATATATAAATAAATATATACATGAATGTTTATTTGTTTGTCATTGTATTTTGTAGGGTGAAGAAAAAAAAAATGGTTAAAAACTGTTACTCGTTCTTTGTTTTTGTGCGTGAGAAGCGCGCGCTTTCTCTCTCTCTCTCTCTCTCTTTTTTTTTTTTTTAATGGTTAAAAAGAGTGGTGAGTTGGAGCTGTTAATTAAAACTCATGATTGTGAGCCAGTTATCCCTCTTGCAGTTTCATCAAACAGTGAAATGAGACGACAGTTATCTCTTGAAAAAGCAGAGAAAGAGTTCATAAAATTTTTGACTCTCACAGTTGGTTAAAATAAGTAGAATTATTCGAATAACAAATGGACCATTATTTTTTAATTATTTAATTATTTTTCAAAGTTGATTTTATTACCATTAGAGAGAGTGGTGAAAATAATTAAAATTCATACCGTGTATTTTAATTTCTTTTATTAAGATTTCGAATTTAGAAATTTGGTATTTCAAGTGAAGGTGATCAATATCTTTTAGTTCAAAATCGAATTTTGTTTTTGGCTTTCGCTCAAATCTAAAAAAATAAAAGACCCTTGTACACTCCAGCCGTAAACCTTTTTAATCTACAGTAAAAATAAAAATTGGTCGAGTATAAAAAACGTTTATCATAACTTTTGACAAAAAAAAATTCACTCGAGGAAAATAATTCACATAATTCATGAAGTATACACCAAATCTACTACCCCACCCCTCAACCAATTACAATTCTGCAATAAAAACGAAAATTGGTTCGAGTATAAAAAGTTAAATTCATTTTCAGCCTTTCTTGAATAAACTCATTCGAACCTACTCGATCGTTTTCAGGAAAATAATATTTGAAACTTGATAAAATTTAAAAAAAAAAAAAGACCGAAAATGTAATATTGGTTTTGGATACTTTGATTTATAACAGTTTTATAGTAATTTGAAATCAATTTTGTAATTTCCTCAAGCTGAGAATTTAACAGTGAATGATTGAATAATTATGAAACTGGCATTGAAAATGTTCATAGTGCATACTTTCTCAAAAACTTTTAAAATTTTGAAAGTTAACAAAAAAAAATATATTTTTCTAATTACAGACCATCAAGTGTTTGTTATCCATACAACTCTTAATCTCCTCAAGTCAAATAAACTGTATCATCATTATGTTGTCATATTTTAAAGTTTGGAGATTCCGAAGAATCAAATTTTTGCTTTAAAAAAAAAACTTAAGATTGTCATTTTCAACTGTCTGTAAAATCGTAACGAGTCAAAATATCCAAAATCTGGATTTCCTTTGTCAGATTTCAAGAATATTTTTACTCCCCAATAAAAATACTTTACACGCCTCGACCTTTAAGGGAATCTGTGACTCGACCCCAATCTAAACTGCACACATTATTCTTTCATATAATTTATCCCGATTTTAAAGGGGGATTAATGCTAGACCCAATCTGAACCTCCCTCATTATTCTTTCATAT
>SEYY01000711.1:137500-170000 GCA_009176605.1 Armadillidium nasatum
AGAAGAGCTGGTCTGCTGATCATAGAAGGAAAAAAAGCTGTGCTGTATTAAACCTGTAATTGGCAAGTGCCTTTCTGCCAACCTTCTCACCCTCCAAAAAAATAAGTCCTTGAGCGCCTCCTCGTTGGTCTTCATGCAAACCTCACTCATAGACAATACCTGTCCTTAAAGCTCCTTCACCCCATTATTAGTTTTGTACCATTTCTCACAATCTATTTTCCATTTTTTGAATGAAATACATTGGAAACACATTTGCTTTCGTCAGAACGTTTCTTCCTCCTAATTCTCAATTCGATAACACACAACAACAACAAATACATTCCCATATTCTTGCAAATTCTCCTTAATTAATAAAATAGCTCTGTTCTTTTCTTTTTTTTCCACTTGGTTAATTTTAGTTTCATTCAATTCAAATTTTTTTTACCTTTTATATTAATACATGATCAAATCGCGACGTCTAGGATTAGTTTTTTCATCTTGAATTGAAAATTGATGCTTTAAAACATATTTAACATTATTTCCTTATTTGTTGTCCAGCTGTCGATTTACTTGGAATAAAAAAAATATAAATAAAGAAAAAAAAATGTCTTTAGATTTGATCTTTCTTTATGTAACCTCATATCAGTTTCCATTTACCTACTTTCTATAGCAGTTATAGATGGGCATCGTTATTACTCTGAAACTATAAACAGTAATATTCCTCTGAGTTCTGCCCTACCCTCAATGCTCTCCCTGCCTACTCAACTCATATGCTTACTCAGAATGACTTTAACTTACAAAATTCTTTCTATTTTAAATAAGCAATCTTCTCAGCAAGAAACTGCATTTCCAAATTATAAATATTCTTTACATTCGTCTTCAAATCTTTTTATATTTCTAATTGGGACACACAAAACATTTTTCTTAACATCCTGAAATATTTATTTCATTTCATTTCTCTACTTGACGTTCTTCAATAAAACAATAACATCTTCACGTTCTTGTTCTTAAAAACTTATTTCTTTTTCTATGATTTTTTCTCAGATTTATGGCATGGGCTTCCTAATTTAACAAGTTTCTTATTGATTAAGAAGTTTTAAGATATTTGTCCGTTGCCCGCTCTGTACAGGAAATCTTTAGTTCCTTCATAAGTACTCACACATGATGACCAAAGAGAAAAACTGGTGGTTTTTTTTCTAGTTTTCTGATTTTTATGTTACAATGAGTTATTTAATATTTATAATAATCAAGTCCAAAGATATAAACCATTTAAAAAAAATTACAGACTTTACAACTTCGACATTAAAATTCATCTTTTTTTAAAAAATGAAAATATGTCATGTTTTTCTCCTGTTATCTTCATATATGATGCTATCTACCGAAACATTTTTCTTAAAAATGTGGTATCCATGATATTTCTTCTAGTCAATTCTTCAACTTTTTCTCTGCAAACATTTTCAATTTGCAATATTATATTTAAACTACGGCAAAATAAAATAGACGTTACTCCTTCAGAAAACAATTTTCCAACGGTTTTTCGTTTCACTAACTATCGTAGTCTTCAAACATATTAAAGTCGAATCAATGAATACTTCTTAAATTACCTGATGTCAATTTCTCCATCCAAAACTCGAAGAACTCAAGTAAGCTCAGAGAGGAAAGAATAAGTCTTAAAAGACGGATACCAAATGAAGAAAGAAAAGGCAAAGAAATTTAATTTTAGAAGATAAAAAATTTCGGTCAGGTATTTGAATAAAAATTTATAATCAATCTTCTTAAGGCGCCATATTACATTTCTTCAAGCAATCCCTTCTTCTTGAAAAAGGGAACACAAAGCGCAGACGCGGGCAGAGCAACAAATTAAAACACTTATAAAACATGCATGTAGGGTGGCTCGAACTATTATCTAAATGGAAATTAGGAAGCAGTTTTTCTTCTTCAGTGGAACTTCCACAATCTTTTGGATCAGTTTGAGGTAAAATTTTAATATCAATATACCGTTACATATATATATATATATATATATATATATATATATATATATATATATATATATATATATATATATATATATATATATATATATATATATATATATATATATATATATATATATATATATATATATATGTGTGTATGTGTATATATGTAATGTGTATGCGTGAGTGCGTGCGTGTGTTTTTGGGTGTATTCATCAAGTGAACTAAACTATAGAAGTGTTTGAAAAAAAATAAAAAATTATTTTGAGTGCTTGTACAGATAACGTCCTTGTACCCAAGATAACGGAGATATTGGACTGGAAAAATCAACGTGTGGGACTACAATAATAAAGTTATTAATAATTCCAGTCGATCAAACTGCGAAAAAAAAATTAATAATAATTGTCTATCCCCTTTCAAATATAACGAGGATAAATTTTTAATATGAAAAATATAATTACACATATAAACATTATGGAATTAACAAAAGATATGTAAAAGGCTCCTGCAAGGTAAACACACTTAAATATCATTAAAAAATAAAATAAAAAGCATTATCATACATAAAGATCTCTTCTGTAAATATACTAAAGATAAATGAATACTTTACCAAATTCTTTCCACCTATATATATATATATATATATATATATATATATATATATATATATATATATATATATATATATATATATATATATATATATATATATATATATATATATATATATATATATATATATATATATATATATATATATATATATATATATATATATATATATATATATATATATATATATATATATATATAATAATATAATAAATATATAATAATAAAAAAAAAAAAAAAAAAAAAAAAAAAAAAAAAAAAAAAAAAAAAAAAAAAAAAAAAAAAAAAAAAAAAAAAAAAAAAAAAAAAAAAAAAAAAAAAAAAAAAAAAAAAAAAAAAAAAAAAAAAAAAAAATATATATATATATATATAATATATATATATATATATATATATATATATATATATATATATATATATATATATATATATATATATATATATATATATATATATATATATATATATATATATATATATATATATATATATATATATATATATTATATTGATTAGAATCCCCCTAAATTAAAATTATTTTAATTTAGAAATAAAGTTATCAAGTTAAAATCAATTTCAATACATTTTCGTACTTTTATTTTTTTTTTAGGGGGGAGGTGGGAGGAAATACCTATAAATAGTGAGCAGAACTTCATGTTTCACTTATAGTTTTGCTTTCATATTTTAAACTACGAATTATAAATTTTAAAAATTTGGAAAGGAATGTGAGAAAACAATAATTTGTTAGTTAAAACACGTATTACCACTGGGAGTAACATAAACCTGACAAAAGTTTGCAGAGAAATTGCAACAAGACCACTAATAAAATCATAAGGTCTAACTGCAATCCATAAAACATTTACCTTAATTACAAAAAATCTAGAGGAACCAAAACACGGTACCAGTAATGAGATAGTCACATTTATAATAAGGAAACAAAATTGATTAAAAGTGGAAACTGAAACTAACGACCTAAATAACTATTGTTTGATATTCGAAAATTGTTACTAAACTCTTTTGCTTAAAACACACAATGAATAGTATGGACCTTATTCAAATGGTAGAAAACAATGGTACAAAACTGTACTATAGAAAAAATAATCCAAATTTGAAATTTGGATCCTCTAAAAAGAATGTCAAAAAAATAAAAAATCAGCTAGAGAAATAACAGTGAGATTCCAACGTGATTCACACAAAGTCAAACTTTTGGATGAACTGCGCTTTGTTTTCGACAAAAGCCTTTTCGTCTGTGACCCAATTATCGTTTCTAAACAAAATATAAATTCAAAACTGGTAATAAAAGTATGCGGTGAACAAATATTATTAATAATACAAATAACATTTATTTTCAAACATTAATTGCTCAGTAGGATAAAATTTTGAACAGGGTTAGGAGAGTAAGTTATGACACAGTAAAAGCTAAATAAATGTAAATTATCACAATCTTTTCTTATCAGCTGTTTTAAATAATTATCAACATCCCTCGATAAATTTTGTCGAGAAATAAAAAAGAAAAAACTAAATCTCCATAAGCAAGTTTTCGTTCATTTGTTACAAAATTATCTCGTCGGCAAATCTATTATGCTTTGTAAGCTCTTGTTCAATAAAAAAAAGTTGGATTTTATTACTGGTAATTTACCTTTTTACATTTTCATTTTTGTAACCTATTCAACTTTGCTTTATTTCTAATCTTTTCAGATTAAGAGTATGGTTTCCGTAAGGAAAGCACGATCGTTGATGTCTTTCCCTTTTATTCAACTCTTGGTCCTCTGATCTGGCAATTTGAGAAATTTTTTACTGTGGCTCTGGTCCCTTCCGATCGTTCTGTAGTAGCTGTTGTAAACCGCCACAGTTCACCATTTAAATTTATCAACAGTGGTGTTCCAGATGGTTCTGTTCTATCACGAACTGATTTTTTCCTTCTTTTTATTAATGTTCTTCTATTTGCCATTTCGTCTACGATTCATTCATATGTAGACGACTTTACCCTTTATTACTCCATCCAATATGAAAGAAGTCACTGAACAGAAAAATTTTACTGTAGGATTGTGACCTTTAACATCTGATCTTTCTCGTATCTCTAGTTGTGGTAAAAAATTTATTTATTTTTTTTTTAAATTCCTCAATCCCCAATTCTTATAATTGAACATAATCTTCACACAACTATATCTTCGAAAACACAACTCAAACCTTTTTTGTTCTTAATATTCTCGGTGTTTTATTTTCTAGCTATCTTTCTTGCAATGATCACATCCTCTCTCTTACTAAACAAACTTCCATTATTGAGGAGCATTCAAAAGTTCCTCTCGATCACCTCTGCTGCTGCATCAATCTTCTAATATTTTCCTATTACAAAAGACACTGCTCTACTGAACCCTTTAGTGGTATACATCTTCCTATGAGGAGATCCTGTGACTAGTCTTTCCACGTAGTCTCATCCTTTCTCTGTTCAACTCTTTGAACCCAAGTTGAACTACTATGCTTAATCAAACATGAACTCCACTGGTAAAAAAAAAAATCAAGAACGTACACTTTAGTTTTCTAACTTTCTTAGCCATGGACACTTTCAAATGTAGTGTATAGGTGCATGTTGGTCATTAATTTTGCCTTGGTTTTCGGTTTCTTTCCAAATCCTTTGGAATTTTAGATCTTTAACTTTTACCCACAGAAGGAAATCTGAAATAAAAATAAAATTACCACTAGACCTCCCCTATTTTCCTCAGTGCCACACGCACCACCAGAACTCTCCTACACTCCTCACGTTCTTAATACAACCTTTAAACGTTCTACCACGGTGTCTTTACAATGTGATCCTACCATAAAGGCATTCTATATTCAAATATAGGTCTTCCTAAACTTATTTATTTTCATTTACTCCTTCTATACATACATGCCATAATTTTATATTCTACACATGTAGTACTCGACACTTAAAACAAACACCTTTTAAAATCTCTCAAATTTTATAGCCCATTGAATTAATAACTTGTAGTAAAAAACCAAAATTCATTTTCACATAGAAAACATTCTTGTGTATATTTACTATGCTACTACATCCTTCAGAAAGACACTCACATTTTCTCCTCTTCATTAGATTAAGATCGATTTTCAACACTCTTGAAAAAGCAACATTTCATAATTCTAAAAAGTGTTTTAAATTTTTATATCACTGGATACCAGACTTTAAGCATACTTGGATAATAGAACACATGAATAAGGATGCGAATGCGAGCACTATAAATTCTCCATATATTAATGAGGATATCATATGTGAGTGCAGATACAGAAAGGAAAATCATAAGCAAAACTCGCAAAAGACTTAACATAACTCCATCCATGAATGTTTTCAGAATCATCTTAAAAGACAAAGAAGACTTTAAAATATAACTTAATAAAGTACCATAAAATAATTATTGGAAGCCCAAAAATGAAAACAATCAAAAATCAAATCATATAAATCAAAAATATTTTGCTTTTTATGATTATGACTATGATATGACTAGAAGCACAATTTATAAATAGCTTAATCTGGGTTTAAATATATATATATATATATATATATATATATATATATATATATATATATATATATATATATATATATATATATATATATATATATATATATATATATATATATATATATATATATATATATATATATATATATATATATATATATATATATATATATATATATTTATTTTACCTCTGGTGGGTAAAGGCCAGAGACCTATCAAACTTGCCCCAGAGAAAGGAGCAAATCGGGATCCTGGTCAGATTAAAGGCTGACATGTCCCGAGACACGGCGTTTGAAGGTGTGTAAGTCATAGGAAATTGGGAAAATAAATGAAGGGAGTGTGTTCCTGACTTTACCAGTAGAGTACATGTTAGATTGAGCATAGAGGTTTAGACTGTGGTCAGATAGTTGAACAGAGAAAGGATGAGATTGTGAAGAAAGACGTGTCGCACGAGCTCTTCTCAAAGGAGGAGGTATACAACGAGAGAGTTCGGAAGGGCAGTGTATGTTGTAATAGGATAGTATAGAGAAATTGATGCAACAATTCGACGACCAGAAAGAGATTGGAGAGAATTAGAGAGAATAGGAGAATTGATAAGACGAAAATCCCTATCCACCACTCTATTCAAGGAGAGCTGTATGAGTGGAACCACCCAGCTGTAAGGCGTACTCCATACAGGGGTGAAAAACACCCTATAAAGAGAAAGCAACTGGGGTGGTATGAAGTTCTGTAGGCGTCTCAGAACACACAGCCTCTTAGAAGCTTGTTTAGAAAGAGAAGTAACGTGATCTTTCCAAGATCACGAGAAAAAGAAATACCAAGAATATATATATATATATATATATATATATATATATATATATATATATATATATATATATATATATATATATATATATATATATATATATATATATATATATATATATATATATATATATATATATATATATATATATATATATATATATTGTGTTTTCGAAGAAGATATAGTTGTATGCAAGACTGTGCCGAGTAGAGAGATGGAGGAATTTAATTATTGAGGCATTGAAATCGATCATGTTTTCTCTCCCCAATTTGAAATTAAAGATAGATTATAGGTTAGTTGCTCCAAGGTTCCTTCCTTGCGTCTATTAATTGTTGTTGGGAAGGGGGCCTTTCAAACTGAAAAGAGTAATGAAGGGTGGTGTCATCGACATAGGAGTGGATAGGAGATGAAGTAACAGAGAGAAGGTCCCTAATGAAAAGCAGAAAAAGACATGAAAAGACAGGAGAAGATACAGAGATAAGAAGGTGATCGGATGAGCCCAGAGGAGGACAGAGTTTAACAGTGTAAGAACGATAAGAAGTTAGGAAAAGATCAAGTATGAAGAGTTCATCACCAAAGGCGGATACGTGTGGTGTGGGGAGAGCATCAGCAGCTCAAGGGTGTTCACCAGCTGGATCAGGAGGACTAGATGAAAGTCATTGGCGGTGCTGAACATTGAAATCACTTAAAATGATGATTTCGGAGAAAGGAGAAAGAAAGAATGTGTTTTTATTTTGGAGTTAAGATAGTCGAAATATATATATATATATATATATATATATATATATATATATATATATATATATATATATATATATATATATATATATATATATATATATATATATATATATATATATATATATATATATATATATATATATATATATACAGTTACTGTTCATCCTGGCAGAAAATTCTGAATATTTTTATTAAATAAAACCAAAGATCATTAAGTATCATAAATAATATCTGTAGCTTACACGATACAATTTTTTGTAGAGTTAAAAACTAACTAAACTGCTGTGGGGAGATTATAACGAGATAAAAGACTAATTGTAGCGTAGGAGGAAGTTAATAATAATGGAAATTTTTGAGTTTATGACAAATTAATAAAATATTTTTTTGAATGGAAGCACTCAGTACACTGAATTTGCAGGATAACTGGTATGGGTTTGACATCCGTTCGTATATTAAAGTAACATGCTGATAAGTGTTTTCGATAACAAGATAATTTACGATTTAGTAGATTATACCTTAGACGAAGCTTGACATGAATTTTCCAAAATATTTCCTTGGCCATAATAAATGACAGAGGTGTTCAAAAACTACTAAAATTGTAATAGCTCCTCGAAAGCCTTACAAGGAACATCAAAGATAGTCGAGGGTTTTCTTAAGAGTATTTCTAAATTATTACTAACATAGAAAAAGAGACTGAAAATAAACCAGCTCTTCTATAACTAAAAGCCCAGTTGGGACTGGGGATGACCTAGATTTTACTTCCAACCAGTCATATATATATATATATATATATATATATATATATATATATATATATATATATATATATATATATATATATATATATATATATATATATATATATATATATATATATATATATATATATATATATATATCCAAAGTCTGGTAGAAACCAAAAGAACAAACAGAGAACCCAGTCGTAAGAACCTTATAGATGCATCCCTAAAGCAGAAACATAAAATTAGATAAAAGGAAGAAATTTAATATTTATAAATAAAAACCTATTAATTACGAAACATTGATTAATTACAATAAAAAAAAATAGTTTAATAAATATCAGTGAAAGCTATTAACAAAACAATAGGGAAACTGGCTAATTAAAATTACAATATATATATATATATATATATATATATATATATATATATATATATATATATATATATATATATATATATATATATATATATATATATATATATATATATATATATATATATATATATATATATATATATATATATAGGGATGGAGCGATACCAAAATTTTAACCAATACCGATAGTAGTAGCTTTAAACCAACCGATACCGAGTACCGATAGGTACCTCTAAAATTTATACCAATACCAATTTTTTTTTACCAAATTCATAAAGGTAAAAACAAGATTGAAAATACACAATGATCCTAAACTTTTGGTTTTCTGCTGTCGGTAATATCTAATTATTTTGGGAGTTACATTGCTAAACCAAACTATTGAAATATGAAACTTTAGAATCTATAAAAATGGATTCTATCCCACAAGTCATGTTTAATATATATATATATATATATATATATATATATATATATATATATATATATATATATATATATATATATATATATATATATATATATATATATATATATATATCGTGCTCATCTCTACATTCTTCTACAAGAAGTAGGCTCTCCTCTCACACACAACACTATTACAGACAAATCATCCTTCTTGAAAAAAGTATAATAATTTAAGATGGCATCCACAACAGAAGTCTGGAGAGGAGGCTTTCAAAAACAGCCTTTCATCCCCTCCTTCCCATATCACCACTTGGGAGTTTGTGGCCTCCGATGATTTGGGTGGTGCCATCAAGACTGCAGCCGACTTGTCCTGGTGCACGGCCTATTCCATCATAAATTTCTGCAACATTCACGGTCTTCAATCGACTTTCCACTTTGCTAAACACCACCTCTCTTCTTATTGACCCAAACTCAGAAGCTTCAGCGTTCTGATAGCAAACCCTATTCTGTTTCCTCCTGCTGCTTCTATCCTCAATTTTCAGCCAAAGGCGGTTGTTGTGCATATGTGCGCAACGATTTTGTTTGCTCTCGTGTCTCTAATTTGGAGTCTTCCGAATTTTACAGCTTGTGGTTTAAGCTCTCTTGCCATTCTATGACAATTTATCTGCTCTCTTGCCATTCTATGACAATTTGTCTGTTCTGTTCATTCATCTCCTAATTCTACTGACTATCCTCAATTTCTTTGACTATTTAAACTTCAAAATAGAGCACATTCTGGAGCACATTCACTTTGTTTTTCCAACTTCCTTTGATTTGCACATTTTCAAACTCAGTGTATCGAGGCATGTCAGCCTGTTACTTAACTAGGTTTGCAGTAGTTCTACAACTCTAATGGAAATTGATAGGACTTTGACCTCTGTCCACCAGAGGATATATATATATATATATATATATATATATATATATATATATATATATATATATATATATATATATATATATATATATATATATATATATATATATATATATATATATATATATATATATATATATATATATATATATATATATATATATATATATATATATATATATATATATATATATATATATATATATATCCACTCGATCTTGCGGCAAGTCGACTTTTATTCCTGCTATAATAATAATAATATAATAATAATAATAATAATAATAATAATAATAATAATAATAATAATAATAATAATAATAATAATAATAATAATTTAAAATGTAACATTCAGCCACGAAGCAATTTTCTTTCTAGAGAAAATTATCAGTTTTCTCTCATGTACGATTGTTATCGGTATCGGTTTGGAATCGACCATTTTTTACCGATACAGACATCGATACTTAAAAAAGTTTTATATACCGATACCCGATATCACAAAATTTACCGATACTAGCCAAAATACCGATACTTTACTCCATCCCTAATATATATATATATATATATATATATATATATATATATATATATATATATATATATATATATATATATATATATATATATATATATATATATATATATATATATATATATATATATATATATATATATATATATAACACTAAAATATATCACTTTTTATTTACTAACATTGAAAGTTTGCAACACATTTATACATTTATACAATGTATAAATAAATATTTTCCCATCTACCTTGGTTAAAACACATTACAAATATTGCATACAAATAATACACATACAACAACAAACCTCAAGCCCAGCTCTTGTTTGTTATCAATTACATCGGCACCAAAATCCTAAATCCATATATATAAAAATCCTTTTTACATAAGTTTCATCTTCCCTACAAGTAATTTTTGAACTACAGTGATTTTGTGATACAGTTTTATCCATCAATGTACTATTTCAATTTCAGTGAGAAAACGCTACATATATATATATATATATATATATATATATATATATATATATATATATATATATATATATATATATATATATATATATATATATATATATATATATATATATATATATATATATATATATATATATATATATATATATATATATATATATATATATATATATATATATATATATATATATATATATATATATATATATACTATAACAATAATAATAAAAATAATAATAATAATAATGGAGTAAAATTTGATCTTGGCGTCGGAACGAAACTAACAAATATTGTCATTCACAAATGTAATGAATCAGCAAATTTAAGAATACTGCATTCAACACCATATGGAACGAAACTAATTTGGTTACCTTCTTAACCTTCAATTTATTTAAATTTTATATGATGGAGTTTCAACTTGAAACCGAGAAGATTAGAAAGTACCCCAGAACAAGCCGACAAAATACCGAACTTAGTAATGTTGTACAACAAAGTATTTGCTGACAAACCAGAAATTTTGAACGGGCTGTCCAATTCCTGTTAAGAAAAAAAATAAAAAACTTTATAAACCAATTTTTAAAAATTAAAATGCACCACATAAAATTAAAGAATTTTACTGCATAATATTTTATAAATCAAATTATTATTAAAGTATAAAAATAAAATCGTGATAAAAACACCAATTTAGAATTGAAATATAAAATATATTTTTCACATACCTTTAAAAGAACAGACACAAGTTTGAGAACATTATTTGCGAGCATCAGATTATCCTTCTTCTGAGGATTTTGTTCCATATGTAAATACATATTAATCTGTTCTGTTATAAGAACAGATGGATTGGAATACTTTTTGTTTATTAAGGCACCCAATGTCATAAACCGAATTAAGTAGATGCTAACGGCAAAACACCTGAATTTAAATAATAAAATTAAATTAGTGAAATATATGAAAACTAAGAAATAATTTCGTAAATGTGCATCTTTTTTTCATTCAGTTAAGTCAACACAATCCAATTTCTAAAGGTTTAACTTCTTTTCGATCACTACTTTTGAGTTCCCAAAAAACACAAACAAATAAATAAAATAATAATGATAAATAAATAAATACATAAACAATAAATACATAAATTTGTAAAATTCCAGCCTACAGTAAAAACAAAACCTGATTATCTTATATCGAGTCACTTTGGATTGAAACTCTCTTAAACATTGGGTTTTACCCATTTAACTTTTCCCACTTTCTCCTCCAATTTGGACTCTTCCACATTTTAATCCACGCCTTTCATTTATCATACAACTATGGGCTTTATTTTCACTCTGCTCAAACATTTTCCAGTTGAAATCACTCACTTATTCCAACTTCTTTTCCACCATACATTTGTGTTCAACTAAGAGTTTCCATTCTTCCTCATCTCCACTACATTCTCCAAACCTCCTCAGGTTGTTAATTTTATTACTCAAGCAATATTTTTTTATTTTTTATTCTAAAGTACCCATCAAAACTCTTACTTCCTTCATTCTTCCCATTCCCTTCTTAAACCTTTCGGGTATTCTGAAGACCCTCCACCAAACAATTTCACTAACATATTAACTTTTGTTAAATAGCTTACTATGTTTCCAATTAATAATATACTGTAACCCCTTCAAAACTACTGTACCTCCTATTTCTATTGATACGTTTAAAATTTAAGAAAGAATCATACTATTTTGCAAAATAATGAGAAAAAAAAATCAAACCACTTATTGGAAGGTGATAATTTTAAAAACCGATGTGAAGAATTACTTTCATTCACAAAACCAATTACACATAACACAAGTACTTCAATATAACTTAAGAATAATAATAATATTACGTAAAACATTACCAAGCAAAAAGTTCACAATTGTGTAAAGGTTGAGAAACTTTCTCTTCATCTTTCAAAGCTTCGACTCCCAAATAGGAAACCAAAAGAAGGGTCACAATAAAAGTAGCTGAAATAATTACATCTACAGAATGCTGTGGTCCACGTTTCTAGAAAGGAAATCATAATATGAAAATTTATATATATATATATATATATATATATATATATATATATATATATATATATATATATATATATATATATATATATATATATATATATATATATATATATATATATATATATATATATATATATATATATATATATATATATATATATATATATATATATATATATATATATATATATATATATATATATATATATAGGAGAGTGAATAGTTCAAAAAAATATCGGAAAGTTACGTATAAAAGTGTTGTGTTGTACTATAGCGACCCAAACAGAACTAACCATAAAGATACTGAATCCTCAACAAAGTATACCAAACATTTAAACATTTAAGATCACTCACAATGTATTCCTGGAGGCTTTAAATCCAACCATAGTGGAGAGTCAAAGATATGAAATAACCGCCGGGATTACCAGCCTCTGGACCTTCCCCACATGAAGTGGGGTTTCATACGTGTATATATATATATATATATATATATATATATATATATATATATATATATATATATATATATATATATATATATATATATATATATATATATATATATATATATATATATATATATATATATATATATATATATATATATATATATATATATATATATATATATATCAGCTTATCAGTTTACCTGATAGTCTCATTTCTGAGGTTCTCAAAACTTGTGCTTCTGAGCTTTCACCCTGTCTCAATTGTTTCGTCTTTGCCTATCAACTTCAACCTTTCCTACCTGCTGGAAGAGCTCATTCGGCCTGTGACAAAGATGTGGAACTCCTCTACATTCTCCAACGATTGTTCAATCGCTTTAATCTTTGTTTTTTCCAAAGTTTTCGAATCTATACTCTAACAGCAAGATTTGGAAACATCTTAAATCACTTAATCTAAATAATTAAAGCCAGTATGGCTTCATTAAGGAACACTGAAACGGTGACCATCTTTACCTTCTCTCAGACTCTTGGTCCTTTCTCTTCGATATTTCGGTGAATCTTTTGCTGTGGCGCTAGACATATCAAAAGCTTTCAATAAAGTTTGGCTCAAAGACTTGATTTCTAAACTTCCTTCTTTCCAAATCATTCCTTCTCTCTGATTCCTTTCCGGTCGTTTAATAGTAGCAGTTGTAGATGGTGACCGTTTATGCTTCTTCAGAGTTCTGTCATATTCCCAACTCTTTCTCCACTTTTACAAGAATGGCCTTTCTATCTGTTACTCTTACGATGATTTCTCCACCCTCACTACTATTTTCAATTTGAAAGAAGATTCAATCCACAGCAAATAGTTAAAGATAGGGGGGTGGTATTGGAGACATTGACCTCTGATCTTTCTCTTATCTCTAGTTGGAGTAGAGAACAAGATTGTTTTTAATGCCTCAAAAACACAGTTCCTTCATCAATCTACTAATATCATCTTCCACACAACTATAACATCTTATTCGAAAACAAAAAACTTGACTCTTCTTCTGTTCTTATAAATATTGGTCTTTCTTTTACCTTGTGATATTTCTTGGAAAGATCACATTAATCTCTCTAAGAGATAAGTGTTCTGAGATGCCTTCAAAATTTCAAGTTATCCCAATTGCTGGCTCTGTATAGGATAGTTCGCCCTTGTATGGAGTAAGCATCACAAATTTTCATACTTACTGCACAACTTGATCAGGTGGTGTCTAGGGATTTTCGTCTTGTCAACTCTCCTATTCTCATTAATTCTCTCCAATCTCTTCTTTGCAATCATACCGTTATGTTACTCTCCTTATACTATCGATATTACAATGGACACTTCACCCTATAAACTCTCATTTGAGAAAAAATTACGTAACAATACTTTTCACACAGTCACATGCTTTCTCTGTCCAACTCTCCAACTCCAGATTTAACCTTTCAGTTACACGTACTACACTGGAATAGTCTGGAACTTACTTACTTTACTTATTTTTCCAACAAACAATCGAGGCATATCGACCTATAATTCGAACCAGTTTTAGGTTTTTCCCCAACCACCATAGAATTTAGTAGGCCATCAGTATTTACCCACCGGATATATATATATATATATATATATATATATATATATATATATATATATATATATATATATATATATATATATATATATATATATATATATATATATATATATATATATATATATATATATATATATATATATATATATATATATATATATATATATATATATATATATATATATATCTCCTTCTTCTATCAAGTGAAAGGATATTCAAATGCAGTTTTAGATATTACTATAGACATTATTAACAAAGCAAACATATAAATCTAAAAATATATTTTTTAAGAAATTTAGTCTACTATTACGGAGCAAAAAAAAAAACAATTAAAATAATAATTAATCTACCAATAAATAATAACAAATGAGAGTCATATATTTGGCCTTACCTTAAGACACGATCGAATAGAAAGCCAAGATTTAATATTGATAACTTTATTCAATCTAAAATGAGGAAGATCATACTTTCTGAAACATATGAAAAAAAAAGACATGCTATTATTAAATATATGAAAGTGACAATTTTTTATTTAAATATTTGCCTGATCACACATTTATTTTTCAATCAGTTTATTCAACTTACACTTTACAGAATAAAATGAGGATAAAATATAGAATAGATGCAAAATTGAATCTTTCGTACAAGTTCTAATGATAATATTACATTTAAAGACGACATAGTGTCACAAGACTAAGATAATTATAAGAGAAAGCGGAAGGTTTGAGAATGGATACGTGCATGAGGAGGAGAGATATGTTGATGGTGAGGCAAGGGAATATATAAAGTCAAAATAAAGAGAGAGGCATCGACTAAACAAATTATGATAAAAAAAAGTAGATTTTAATCATAATGCCTTAAGCATATGTTGAATGCATATAAAATAAAAAGTTTAAAAAAGTAAGCAAATTAGAAACTCAAGAAATAATATGGATTTATTAACATTTTAAAAAACATTTAAAAGGGGTCTACCACTTAACACGGGAACGTGTGATATTTCATAAGTGCATCGACTCAATTAGGATTGAATCTATATACCTACCGTTCCTAGATCTCAGGTAAACTACATCAAAGTTTACAATAATAATAAGTCACAGCATTTAAACCTTTAACTATAGAAAAAAAATTCTTTCTTTAATTCAAGGCTCGTGGATGACGTGACTGTGGTTCTATTTATAACTGTAAGATGTCGCTTCACATAAACTCTGCAGAAATTCTGTATATTTATTGGAAGTACCTTCCATTTTATGTCGTTTAAATAAATATATTTTTTAAAGTGTTTAACAGTATAATTTTGAACAAATACTTTAAATAATATTTGTGTTATTTGACAATTAAATAAACATGTTACAGCTTAAAATAGTTAAATTAAATCGGCAAATCACTTTTTTTGGTAAAGACCTCGAGCCAAAATTCATCTTGGTGGCTAATATTTTGAATAAAAACTAAACTTCTAATAAAAAATGAAATGAACTTTTTTTTATGTTTGAAGTAATTTTAAGATATTTTCTTAGATATTTTAAATATGAGAGCTTTCCGTATTTTATTATTTCTACTTTAAAAATTATTTGATATTAAAAAACCTGATTCTCATGAAACTTAAGGCCAGGTTATTTACCAAAATTTTTACTCCAGAATGCATCTGAATAGTTTAAAATATATATATATATATATATATATATATATATATATATATATATATATATATATATATATATATATATATATATATATATATATATATATATATATATATATATATATATATATATATATATATATATTCACCCTTTTTCTCTCGTTCTATTTAAATTTATGGTAAAATTTTATGAATTACAATTCTGTTTTCCTAAGTATGTCAATTTTATATTTAAATTTGTTTGCATCAGAAATTTTATAAAATTGGTATGAAAAATACTTCAAAATATTCAAAACATCTTTCTAACAAACAAAGATCGCTATCATATATCAAAATCTGCCTTTTTTAATGTACAAATTTAATGAAAAACAAAAATATCTGAAGATTTTGACAACTCACTATACGGCAACAATGTTATTTTTATTTGATTTTAAAACAAAAAAACAAAAAGTTCTGGGATTTCGCGAAATTGAGCAACACACTAATAGAAAGGGAATATTCCACGTTTGCTCTAACTTATTATATTGTAAACTTTGGTAACACCAATCAATTAATTTGAGTAATATAAATCAATCAATTTGAGTAATATATATCAATCAAAAATTAATTAATCAAGTTAGATCTTCGTTAATCAATTTAAAAGCTTTAACTTTTTATAACAACAACAACAATAATAATAATAATAATAATAATAATAATAATAATAATAATAATAATAATAATAATAATATTTAAAAACGTTACCTCGCACGTCTTGCAGACGTTAAATAACAAAAATGTTTTGCATACAAAAATCTTTGCTTAAAAGTTCGTTCTGCGACTGAGAGAAGAAAGAAAAAACAGGATCCAAGCACCAAACGATTCACTCCATTTAAGGTAATTAATAACCAGCACCTTTGAGAGGGGGGGGGGGGATTGAGAGGGGAATGGAAAAAAAAATCAATTCAGTCATTCTACGATCATCAAAATTATTTCACAATATATTGAACAATTCCCCTTTCCCCAAATAAGCATTTAATTAAATAAATATATAATTAATAAATAAAAATAAAAAATAATTAAAATAAGTAAATGTGATTTACAATCATTCCTCTATTGCAAGAAATATCAACCTTACAATTTAAACTATGAAATGGTATTATCATCGTGAAATAAAAACCTTGTTACCAATAATTATCTCCAAGTATCTGGCTTAAGAAATCTAGCTGATTACTCATAGGATTCGACTGATCGGAACTAGGACTCTGGGTGTCATTTAAGTTCCCTCCTTCTACCATCACTACACGAAATAAAGTAGGAACAAAAGACAAGAAGACACTCATGACGATACCTTTAAAAAAAATCATTGTATCACTAAAATAGATATTACAAAGGAATATTCTTGAACACAAATTAATTTTTAATTTATAGAAGCAACGTATTCAGACTGATTAATAATAGGTTATAATAATAATAATTTTATCTATCCAGAATAAAAATGAATGAATATCAGTGTAAAGATCTTACTCATGACTAGTAATATAAAATAAAGATATATGACTGTAATGAAATTTCTAACTCCTATAATAATAATAATAATAATAATAATAATAATAATAATAATAATAATAATAATAATAATAATGAAGAAAACTGCCTAAGTATGAACATTTAAATTAAACAGTATTACTAGTAGTAGTAATAGTAGTAGTAGTAGAATTATCTAAAAAAAAGAAAAATCACCTACCGAATCTGAGATAATTTGAGCTCTGGTGAAGAGAATCGACTCTAGAAATAATAGCAGAAGAAATATCCAAAACAGACAAATCCACTTTCTTCATTTCAGAATCTTCCCAAATTTTACAGCCAACTTTTCAAAAATTTAAAACAACTACTTTAAAATTTACAGATTAAAAAATTTAAACCATGTATTCAAAGACCGAATCATTAATAATAATAATAATAATAATAATAATAATAATAATAATAATAATAATAATAATAATAATAATAATAATAATAATAATAATTTTTCGCAAATTTTTTCCAGCAAGTACTCCAACGAAATGAATTTATATTCTGCAGTTTAGAAGAGAGAACAAATCCACATTTTAATCTTAATTACAATATATTCCTAATATAAGGTAAGACCTAATATAAAAATGTTATTCCTTGATTAGGCAAAAGAATAAAGGAGGATAGAGATTTTCAACATAACTTTAAACATCCTACATAACAAAAAGGAAAATAATGTGATCAGATATTTCAACTGCTTAAATAGTTAAATAGTTTGTTTTCTCTATTCACAGAAGCAACGTATAATCCACAACTCATTCAAGCTGCACAAAGTTTTTTTTTTATTACAACCACAAACAATATATTAAAATAATAATAATAATAAATAATAATAAATTTCCAGCAAATTTCTTATTTAATCAAATAACTCCTAATTATGTACAACACTTTTAACTTGCTTTAGGTAATGAAAATTAATCCATAATCTAAACACACAAAACGCTCAATTTTTCTCCAGTAAATGTTTTTTTTTTATGCGTAGACAGGACTATTCACTTCTTCAATTTTAAATACGACCATATACAGATACTAGTAAATTAATACCCTTACATTTTAGACTCTTTTAAAACACCAGGTGTTCAAATACAAAATCATGTCAGAGACAACTGAAAACTTTTATCTCCTAGTAATATATTATTATCCGTTTTAAAATGTATGAGTTTTAAATATATTAATCACTAAAAACTAAAGACACAAGCTAAATAATTTTGAAGAAATGCGAAAGAAATCAAATACACATTAAAACTTCTACAGTATAACAAAAACCAGACTTGGGGAAATAATTGAATCGAAAACAAATCTTTTATATATATATATATATATATATATATATATATATATATATATATATATATATATATATATATATATATATATATATATATATATATATATATATATATATATATATATATATATATATATATATATATATATATATATGGTTAGTTATTTTAATACTAAGTATAGTACATTAGATTTATAGTTTAAGTCCTAGCTTAAATAGAGTTTATTAAAAGGTTAATGTTTTTATGGTAACAATTTACGTAACAAAGTCAGCAAAAAATAATACCAATATTTAGAACGTCTTAAGAAGCAAATGAGCGTAAATAAATATGCACCTTTTTAATTAATTTTATTATAACAAAATCAAAATCAGAGATTTATTTTTAGCCTTTTATTCAAGAATTTATTTTAATCATCAATTCACACACACACACACACACATATATATATATATATATATATATATATATATATATATATATATATATATATATATATATATATATATATATATATATATATATATATATATATATATATATATATATATATATATATATATGTGTGTGTGTGTGTGTGTGTGTGTGTGTGTGTGTGTGTGTTTATTTAAAAACAGATCTTCATACATCTGAAAAGAACATTAGAATATAAAGTGTTCTTAAGATACCAACTAACAAACAATTGAGTATTGATAAAGAAATTTTTAAATACTTTAATAATAATAATAATAATAATAATAATAATAATAATAATAATATAATAATAATAATAGGGAATAGCGTATAATAAATCATTTAAAAAAAATAAAAAACTATATATTTATTTTCCAAAACTTTTTATCTTTTAAATAAATTTAGTGATCAAAAAACCCAAAATCCCATATTTAAATCAGATTTAAAAAGAAAACTACAAAAATAAAACTTATCTGCAATAATATCAACCTCATCAATACAAATCTTTTATCACGCTGAAAATCCTACATAACAAAGTGGAATACAGTGGACCTTCGTTATAGTTTTAATGAGCGAGATTTTGACTAATTGCTTAAAAAAAATTTTAAATTTGTAATATAAAGATGACACTAAAATTTACATCTTCAGTTATTTTTTATCTTTGTCTCAAATAAAGAGCTTTATACGGCTGCAGGAGAGGTCTGATAGGTAGGAATTTGTTTTAAAAAAAAATAAAAATTTAAAAGAGGATCTTAAAAACAAAATACTAATTGGGAATCTGATGATTGCCCCGCAAGGAAATGTTAAACCAAAAGGTTTGTCTGTCAATCAAAATAATTCTCCACTAAAACATCTCCTTTTTTCTTTATAATTGTTTAACGGTCTTTTCAAGGTAATCTGTTGTAGTTTTATTGTACAATTTTCTTATTAAACGAGTGTCTACTGTATTTTTTTTTTTTCAAATAACTTTTAATAACGTAGAACTTAGAACTGAATCATACCCAAATTAATCAACCTAAAAATGATTTAATTTCTTTCAATGAAATATATTATTGCAGACATAAATATACCAAAGCACCAAAAGGTAATGAGCCCTTTACAATTATGTCTCTTTCTAACTAAAGTAACTTACTGCACGGAGAAGTCAAATAAGACAACGACGATTTTTCACCTTTTGTAAAAAGGAAAATTCAATTAACAAAAAATCTTCACGTTTTTATTTCTTTTAAATAAGCAAAATTAAAAATTAATAATACATATTAGGTAAATAGATTCCTTAAAGAAAAAAAACTAATGCCATACCTTTATCAACTTCTTTCGTGGTAGAGGATATTACAGCTGCTGGAGCTCCTTGAATATGCCAGTCAATAGGTTCTCTGTGTAACATCCCTCGTCCCGACTCGGTGATATCATCACCCCATCCACCTTCACTCTCGCTACTATAGCTAGGGTCTTCACTATTCGTCGTAACGCCAACCCAGTCACCAAACATTGGCTAAATAAATAAATAAAATAAGTTATCAAGGTCAGTGTAATATAAAATACTTATGCGAGCTAATCTAAATATCTCAATACTTCATTAATCATAGTTAGGTAAAAAAAAATCAATTCTGACTTATTGTTAAATAACTTTTAAAACGAATACAGTACAAAAAATAAGATTAATCAAATTATTCAGCTCCAGGAAAGAAGCGAAGTAAATTTCTTTCTTTATGAATACCTTATGTCTAGCACCAGAAGCCGAAAATGAAGGAGTGCTTTTCCCAACATCGCTATCACAAGAGGAGATCGACACATCGTCATCAGCTTGCGCGACTTTCGAATAAATTTAAGTCGGGTTTCGGGAGAGGGTTCAGTGATTGGGGTGACAGTGAGCGTCTCTAATATTGAGAATGGTATATGTTATTTAAAGGAGGGACAGGATAATAAAAAATTTAGGAAGGAAATTAATAATGCGATAATAGTAAAATCGATAATCGTTACTCTGTTAAACCGATATGAAAAGGTTAACTTAAGTTTTTTTTTTTTTTTTTTTTTTTCAACCAAAATTTAATCAAAAAAACAATACCAATACCAATCGGTTTCACAGATAAGATTCATTGCAGGTTGTTATTATATTTAATTGGTGACCAGATAAGCATTATATCGGATAATGCATGAAGATTTTGCCTATTGTTTGCAGTTCTCTACAAAAGGTGCTTTGCGTGAAATACAATTAGGCTTAATGAGTGTTGAAAATATAAAACGCACATTAAAAAATTATAATTATTTAAAAAAAGTGAAATAGAAACCAAAAACATCAATAATAATAATAATAATAATAATAATAATAATAATAATAATAATAATAATAATAATAATAATAATAAACTTACATGAAGCAACAAATTTGGTGCTTAACTTAAACTTGGTCTTTTTTTCTCTTATAGATTTTTCATCTTCATCCGTAAATGGACTCTTCGCAATCCGGCATGACACCCTTCTTCATGATCGTAATCTCCGTGGCAGCCTTCTTCATTGTCATCACTACAATTATCACTATAACGCTCGAATCTATATTTAGTGATCTTTGGAACGCCATTAGTTGTACTGTAATTAACTGGCATATCATCAGGCGCATGGTTTTTGCCATCAATTTTATCTTTATAGCCTCGATAGCGTACGTGGCAGTCATTAGTGAAGAGGCTGGGAGTATTCTCTTTGGCTTTTCCAACTTTACTCTCAACGAAACTAACATTGACTGTGGAATCTGTTGTAGTCGATTCATCGATACCGTTTTCTCCTTGTTTTGGGTCATCCACACACTTTAAAAGTAAATTACTTTCAGAAGCAGATCGATTATCGAAATCCAATGTCGGACCCAAATGCAGCTCCTCTGAATGAGACCTGAGATATATATATATATATATATATATATATATATATATATATATATATATATATATATATATATATATATATATATATATATATATATATATATATATATATATATATATATATATATATATATATATATATATATATATATATATATATATATATATATATATATATATAGGGATGGAGCGATACCAAAAATTTTTACCGATACCTAAAAATTTACCGGTACGATACCCGATACCTGAAAATATACCAATACCGATACCGATACTTTATCCATTCATATACCAAAATTTTTACCGATACCGATAGTAAGACTTTCAAATTCACCGATACCCGAAAATATACCGATACTTTACTCCATCCCTAATATATATATATATATATATATATATATATATATATATATATATATATATATATATATATATATATATATATATATATATATATATATATATATATATATATATATATATATATATATATAAGTTCAAAAACAATCTATACAACTAATTTACATTCAAATGTACAATATGTGTCAAATCACTGCTGACGAGCGTTGCACATTGCTATCACTGCTTAAGAGGGCGTTCTGCAGTTTCATGTTTTGATGGATCAAAACTAAATTGATCAAAAATAGTGGTCAATAGATCCTTATGACTTAAACACAAGCACTCTACCCATTTATATATTATAAATTAATTGAGAAGGGTAGAACGCGTATGTTTGAGCTATAGACACAAACACTCTACCCTTTTTAGATATTATGAGTAAGTTAGTTGAGAAGGAATTACATTCGGAAAATATATTATATGATTTCATTATCTGCATGCATGGAAAGGAAATAATGCTACTTAGAGCAAAGATTGAATCTTATAACCTGCAATGTATTTACTATATTATAAACACTTATATTTAAAAATTCATATTATAAATAATAAATTTCAACACAGGATGTGTTCCATGGTCAAGATTCTTTAAGAATTAGAATTTGTTCTTTTCACAAAGAATCTTTTTCAGTCTAATATAAAAAGTAGTTTTTTATGTAATATATTTAAACAGGACAAGTCATATCTACTAAACTGATATCTAAATATGTAACACGTCTACAAATAAATTTTTCTTACATATAAAGTTTTCTTAATGTGTGTAAAAATAAGAAATACATGGTAAGTCAATAGCATAATATAAAAAATATACAGTAACATAAAAAATATAAAAATTTATTCAAGTAATCATATATGAACAATAGTTCAACGATTGTCCTTTTAGATAAATTTATTGGTATATATATATATATATATATATATAATATATATATATATATATATATATATATATATATATATATATATATATATATATATATATATATATATATATATATATAATATATATATATATATATATATATATAACTTACCTATGAAAAGAATCTAAATTTTTATAGTTCTTGGAATCGCCATACGAGGTATTCTTCACGTCAATATCCGACGAACCAAAAGTACAATTTAAACCTTTAAATAAACAAAATATTTTATTACTCTCAGAAATAATTGTACAAAAAGGATTTTTTTCACATAAACCAATACTTAATTTCTCTAAGAAACAATAAAAACTTTTTTTTTTTTTAAATTATAAATATCTTTAAGAAATGTAAAAAAAAAAAAAAAAAAAATTATAAATTAAAATTGTACCTCCAGATACAGTACTATTCCTTCTACTTGATCTTGGCTTTCTGACTCCACGAATATTTCTACCAAACTTACTTTCTCGAAATGCCAATTTGATTCCTTTTCGTTCTTGTCGAAGCCATTTGTGATAAAATAATGCTTAACAGAAGGAGAATGGCAAAGGGTAAGAATACTTCAAAGCCAGGAACAATCTAATAAAAAAATATCAATATATGATAAACGATCATAATTAACTTCCAAGGCCTATTTAAAATATATATATATATATATATATATATATATATATATATATATATATATATATATATATATATATATATATATATATATATATATATATATATATATATATATATATATATATATATATATATATATATATATATATATATATATATATATATATATATATATATATATATATATATATATATATATATATATATATATATATATATATATATATATATATATATATATATATATATATATATATATATATATGTGAAGAAATTTTTTTTTTCCAAATTCCTCCCAAATATCAACTCCTGAAATTTTAAATTCCATTACCTAACAGCTTGAATGTTTATTTAAAATTTAATACGGCTAATAATAAAATCATCAAGAAAATTCACTTTTTCTTCCACTGCAATTTAAAAAAAAAAAAATACAAAAAATGTTTTCTGTACTGTTTTTTAAAACTTTAAATAGTCTAAAAATTATTAAGGCTATTTTTTTCATTTATTTTATCCTTACGTAAATTACAGTTATAAATATTGCTTAATACAAATTTTAGCAATTAAGACTACTAGTTAAACTTAACATTTTATTTTTAATATTCATTGAGTGTTTCCTAAAATACTTATACAAAAAATTCATTTAGTTTAGGAGAATAATTTGCAACCACTGTATTAAATTTCCTCAGGAAATACATTCTTTTGTTCGTAACAGTTCTACATGTGCTTCTTTTCCACTCTTCTTTCTTGTACCATGGACAAGACTCTGACCTCTCAATAGGAAAGTGCTATTCATTAGCCGCATCAATTCCTTTATAATACAAACAAACTTTCTGAACTCTTTTGTCATACGATTTGGATTAGCAACAGAATCTCTTTTAAAAAAATGTGAACGAAACTTGTATATAGGGTTCAAAAAATGTCATTACCTTAATATTGCTATTTATATGAAATTACAGATTTCTGCAAATGATTTAATTCTAAGAATGGTTCTGTATATGCACAAATACTTAAAACTAATAAATTAATTAAAACTAATGATTTGCAAGAA
Organism: Armadillidium nasatum; assembly: GCA_009176605.1. Taxonomy (NCBI): domain Eukaryota; kingdom Metazoa; phylum Arthropoda; class Malacostraca; order Isopoda; family Armadillidiidae; genus Armadillidium; species Armadillidium nasatum. The sequence continues at coordinate 163,445 of SEYY01000711.1, forward strand.
AAATGGAAAGAAAATTTCAGATGATACTGATTCAAAGAATGACATTAAAAAAAAAAAAAAAATATATATATATATATATATATATATATATATATATATATATATATATATATATATATATATATATATATATATATATATATATATATATATATATATATATATATATATATATATGAAGGTAAAATATTTGGTATTATAAGCAATAACTAAGAAAACATGACCCTTTCTATTATTTACATGATAACTAATGAAATACCTTTAGTTCGACACTTTCGTAGAAATAGAGATAAATGGTACAAGATAACATGACTGAACAGTACATGCTTATCACCAAAATCAAGCCAATGTGTGTAGTCTCCTTTATCCACCATTTAACATAAAAAGGAAGGAGGAGAATTCGAATAACACCATATAATCCTGCCATCCAAACATCAGATTTTGGTTTAGCTTTGGGAAATGTAGAACCTGTAATATATATATATATATATATATATATATATATATATATATATATATATATATATATATATATATATATATATATATATATATATATATATATATATATATATATATATATAGTTAAAAAGGTTAGAGTAGTGGAAGAGTCTGAAATATTTTTATATGAAAAAATGGTCAGTTTACACAATCTATGTTAACTTAACAATTTACAAGAATTTGAACTCTTAAAATATTTTAATTCCAGAAGACAAGTTCTTGAAAGCTTAAGAGAAAAGAATTGAGGTTATTTTTTTTTTTTTTTACCAGAAAAATAAAATAAAATAAAACTGTAGTTTATTTTTCAAAACATTTACAGTTAGTTTATGAACAGACAAATCGAGAAAATAAAAATTAAAATTATATGGTGTCATCAATAAGGGAAATAAATAAGAATATGTACAAGTGTTATTACAAACCTCTGACCAAATCCACATCAATAAGATCTGTTTTCTGCTTTGCAGTTTTTCTTGGTGAATACGAAAGTCCTCGTAATATCCTTTGTTCTACTGTAGTTTCCCATGACTGTTTATCATATAAACCAATTCTTTGCTGATACCATATAAGAAAATTTTCCAAATTCATAATGGATTATTTAATAATTTCACACTTTTGAAAACTAAATAATTATAATAATTTGAGAAGAGCAAATATATCTGAAAAAAAAAATTTTATTATAATAATAAGAGGAGCCATCTGAATTGATTTTTTAATTATTTGCACTTATTGCACTTATTTTTACAGATACTGATTTCCTACCGCTAGATTAAGAGGATTTAGAAGTCATCAATGGAAATTGAGAATCGTTTCAATTTGGAAAGAAATGGATATTAAACAAGAAGACTAATGAAAATAAAATATATATATATATATATATATATATATATATATATATATATATATATATATATATATATATATATATATATATATATATATATATATATATATATATATATATATATGGGACTATTAATTGTCATCATCATCATCATCAGCAATTTTTTTTCTCAATCATCATTGTCAATTTTTGCCAATTGTTTTGACAATTTACATTTTTGGCTTGTAAATATCTCTTTGCTTATCCACCTTCAATTAAAAGTGAAAGGTTTAGTAGTGGGCGCCAAATATACACTCCACGATGAAATTGAATTAACCCAGAAACTGGAAAAACGATTGTTTCTGCATCACAATTTAAAAGCTCTATATTTAAAGTACTATTTAATAAAAGTTCTCAAATATTAAAATTTTTAAAATCAATGTTCTGAAGATACTACAGGGTGTTCTACTCGCTCTCAGACTTTATATGAGCTAACAGATATCAAAGTGCTGGTCATAAGTTAATAAAATTTGTATTATAAGAACATCTTCAATAAATTCGTAAACTATCTGAATGAGGCAGAACTCTGTACTGGTTATTTTCTTCTGAATGGCATCACTTGCCATACATTAATCGTCAGAATGCATGAAATTGAGTCCTTCTTTGAAGATTGGGTCATTTCCAAGGGTTTTGGCCACCAAGGTTGCCTGATCTTAACTTTTTTGGATTTTTTCCTATAGGGCATGCTGAAATAGAAAGGGTTTCGTAACAAACCAAATACTCTCATGCAACCGAAAGACATTCAGCGGACAATTGACATTGTCACTCCCAATATGTTGGTGGCAACCTTCTGTAACATGATAAAGCTTGTGCAGTCACCATGATAAATTTTATAAACATTTGACCATTACTTTGGTATCCATATTTGCAAATATGTGGCTGAGAGCGAGTGGGACAACTTGAAATATATATATATATATATATATATATATATATATATATATATATATATATATATATATATATATATATATATATATATATATATATATATATATATATATATATTTGAATAAAGAATGAAAAAAAAAAGAGAATTTAATTCCTTCTTATTATAAAAGTGTTAAACTTATTAAAATATTGAAAATTTTTAAAATATATTTCTTGAATTTCATCATCATCATCAAATTTACTATAATCACCATCTTTATCTTTTCCATCTTTATTTTCAAACCTAATGCATATCTCTCAGGTGGGGGTAGATGGAAGCCTAGAAGAGAGGAAGATTATATGCAGGAGGAAAAATAGACGATGGTAGAGAGTTCCACAGTAAAGAAGTGACTGGAAAGGAGGCACCACAATGGGCAAGTCTGGGATTTCCAGCATCCACGCAAAATTTGCGCAAAAGCAGGGCACTATGTGAAAAGAGGGCAATGCAATGGAGGTGGAATGCGAGAGGCCAATTCCCTGAAGCATTATTGTATATACATGGTGATTAGGCAGAAAATGATGATATAGCTGCCCAATCAATGACGAAACCTCCTCCATGTCTCCCTTGTGACATAGGATAATCAAGATCATATATTCCTGAGATGGTGCTCTCAACACTTATGGTTGTATTCAAATCATCATTTAGCAGACTTGAAATTATAAAATTTCACTCCACAGTTAATGTGGTTTTATCAGTTACATTATTGTATGTGGTTAAGAAGATAATAAAAATGACTGACCTGTTGCCCTGCACCTGAGTACAGTTGGGGAAAGAAAGTCCTTTGAGTTTGTCTGCATGATTGTTATTCATGAGCTTTCCCTCTGCAATTTTCTTCTGTACAGTTGTGGTGCAGATGTAGCACTCATCATTTAGCAAACTTGAAATTATAAAATTTCACTCCACGGTTAATGTAATTTTATTACAGTAGGCCTGTATCCTACGCCAACATTCCATCTATCGGTTAGGCCTGTATCACATTGCAACATCAGTCATTCAGGTTATGATAAGTCAAACTAAGTATGCTAAAAAACTAAATAGTAATAATAATAATATTAATAGGTATAAATGAAAGCTAAATAATAATTATACAAATGTTAAAAAATCTGCATTGATATATCAATATTTCCATATATTGATATTTTTCATATACCGATATATCAATGTAAATTTTTGACATTATTGTTATTATTATTTAACTTTCATTTCATTTATGCCTATTAATATTATTGTAATTATTACTATTTAGTTTTCTAGCATACTTAGATATCATAACCTGAATGACTATAGTTTGCCATGTGATACAGGCCTAACTGATAAAAGGAACATTACAGTGGAATACAGGCCTACTGTAGTATTATATATATATATATATATATATATATATATATATATATATATATATATATATATATATATATATATATATATATATATATATATATATATATATATAGATACTAATCTGTACAACAAATTAAACATATATTATTAATACTTATATTAAAATGAAAAAGTCCAACCTATTACTATACAAGGGGAATAATTTCTAAAACTATCAAAATTTTAAATTATTGATTAAAATTGAAATTTCAAAATATTGATATAAAAAATATCAATATATAAGGTCAGACAACTTCTTAACCTAAGCCAATATATATATATATATATATATATATATATATATATATATATATATATATATATATATATATATATATATATATATATATATATATATATATATATATATATATATATATATATATATATAGCAACAACTTAGCATTAATTCCATTTTTTTATAGTACAGTTAAAACCTTGAATTAAAGTAGCCTACATGGAAAAAAATAAAGTCTAAGGGCAAATATGGCAGCTTGGTATTCAAGTATTTTGCATATATAAAAAGACAGTCAGAGAATGAAATCACTTGAGCATTTGGATTAAAAGTATGTTTTTTTTTTTTTTAATCTTTAAAATGGTTTTTAGTATTTTGCTGACTGAGAGTCTTGATAGGCACCTGAGGTTTCTGTCTCTATTTTCTTTCTGACATGTTAAGGAAAAAAAATAAACATACAATCTCATTCGCAATATTATAATAATAATAATAATAATAATAATAATAATAATAATAATAATAATAATAATAATAATAATAATAATAATAATAACAACAACACTTTTAAGTTGAATACATTATTAAGCATCGAATTCATTGTACTGAACCCGTTCTCTTCTTATATTACTTGATTCACCAATATACGCACGAACATACATCAGCTGATATTTTGTAAACAAACGGAGTTGCTATTATATTGGTAAAATTTATTATTGTTAAAAATACATTGACAGCATTTTTTATTGTATTTTCTCGTTGTTTTTGAAAATACATATTTAAATTTTTTCTTTTATCTATTAATACATACAAGTGAAACCTCTTATTCAGTGAATTTAACTGTAAATATATATATATATATATATATATATATATATATATATATATATATATATATATATATATATATATATATATATATATATATATATATATATATATATATATATATATATATATATATATATATATATATATATATATATATATTATTTACCGGAAATCTTTTATATTTCCTTTAAAAGTTTAAAACATAGGGATAAAGTGTATGGTTTAAAAGATAGATAAAACTCACTATCGTATTTCAAAATATCTCCAAAATTAGAATATCTACTTTTGGATGGCAACATTAAAATTTTAAAATAATTTTTCAGAAATTAAACTTTTATACTGGATAAATTATTTATTTTGTACTGATGAACCAAAACTTTGTATGGAACTTTGTACAATTTCCTAAACTTTAAAATATCTCCAAAACTGGATACCTGTAGGATAACAACATTTAAAATTTGAGGAGATGCTTAAATGTGTATTGAAATTACTGATGTTAAAAAGTAATTAGTTCATGCTAACCATTTTTAAACCCAAATAAATAGCCTTTAAACGAATATCTTCCAGAACTTCAATATTTGTTAAACATCAGTTTATTGTATCTTGGCCTTCTGAGGAAATTCCAATTTAATACACAGTTGATGGGAACCTTTGAATCTGAAGGACGGAATTTGATCTAGCTAGCTTATGACCTAGACAAAGTTGGACCAAAGATTGCCATCTTTAATTTCAATACTTAACTTTTATGATATACTGTAAGTCAAGTTTTCTAGGTTTTTGTATTTTTTTATTAAATTGACGTTTGAGCCTTTTGACTTAGGCGTGTGAGTAGTGAGTACTTATTTCATTTTGAGTTTGTAGGTTCCAGTTCTAGTGTTTGGAATAGGAAGATTAATTCATTCCCTTAGTTCAATTATTTATATTATTACTTAACTTTTTTGCTATTTAAAATTCTTGAAAAAACAAATAGTTTCCTTTGATTATGGATTTGTTACCAAAGTAAACTTTGTTGTTACTTAGTTTCTTTATTCTTAATAGGCCTGTGGAAGTTTAATCTTCTGTCCATGGACCTTTTTCTTTAGAAGACATTGATTAGATTCATTTTAGTTCTTCAATTTGGATGTGGAATTTTCAATTTGCTTCAATAACTCCAGGGAAGTATTGAAGATGTGTTGGTTGTATTCAGTAGTAAATTAAGCGTCAGAACTGAGTATCCTAGAGGATATAAGCGCTGAAGAAGATGAGATCTTGCTATATGGTAGTCTAGAGAGTGTAGAAGTAATAATGTTCTCTTCCACAATAGAACACCAAGGGAGGAAAGGATTTGTTGCTATGTCCAATTTGTGGAGGTGAGAGTTTAAGCCTGTATGTCCTATTCAATCTTGTAATGGCAGTATCCAACCTTTTGTTATGCTTCATGTAAGTATTTGTACGTACAGAAGGGTCTGCTCTGAAATTTTCTTGGTGAGAAGTAACCATATACTTTTATACTGATAAGACTTTTATACAGGGACGTTTAATTCTAAAAATTCTTTTGATTATTTCTTTGAATTTTTCAGATATCCACTTTTATCCAGTAGGATGACTGTGATTGAATCCAGGTTAACAGGTTCTGTGACATTAGTGCTACATTAAGGATTCAATTTTCTTGATAAATTTGAGATTAACAACTCATCATCTTTTTTTTTAAAATTTGCAAGCCTAATAATATCATTCATTAATATAGTGTTTTTGGTGAAATTCTTTTTATTAAATTTAGAGTGTAGTCACAGCACCGCTTTTAGCTTCTTTCAGGGATTCT
>SEYY01000711.1:191876-221876 GCA_009176605.1 Armadillidium nasatum
GAGCAGATTTGAAATGAGTAGAAGAATGCAGAGTTGAATCATCAGCATAAGAGTGAACAGAGTTAGAAGTGCAGTGGAGAAGATCGTTAATGAAAAGTAAGAATAAGGTTGGAGATAAAACAGAACCCTGAGGAACACCACAGTTGACAGAAAAGGAGGAAGAGGTCGCTCCATCTACAACTGCCGAAATGGAACGATCTGAGAGAAAACTAGACAAGAGTAAGCAAAGGGAAGGAGGAAACCCAAAGGAAGGGAGCTTAGAGAGCAGTGACGCATGCCATACCCGGTCGAAAGCCTTGGATATGTCAAGCGCCACCACACAAGACTCCCCGAAGTCTCTAAGGGCAGAAGACCATAGATCAGTAAGATAGGAAAGTATGTCACCAGTTGACCTCGAGCGACGAAAGCCATACTGGTGATCAGAGAGAAGAGAATGAGACTCAAAATGATCCAGGAAATGAGAGTTGAGGAGAGTTTCAAAAATTTTAGATCGAACACAAGTGAGAGCTATAGGTCGATAGTTAGAAGGGTCAGAACGGCTACCTTTTTTCGGGATCGGCTGAACAAACGCACGCTTCCAGCATAGAGGAAAAGTATTAGTATTAAGGCATAGAGAGTAGAGCTGAACGAGGACAGGGGCCAACTCGGAAGCACACTCCCTCAGAACACGAGGGGGAATGCCATCCGGGCCACTGGCCTTCCTGACGTTCATAGATTTCAGGATCCCATGCACCCGATCATGATTAATTATAGGTAGAGGCATGGGACACCTGAGAGGAGAAGGAGTAGGAAGAGGGATGCCAGAATCGAGCAGGGTGGAATTAGATGAAAAAAGGAGGCCGAAGAGATTAGCCTTTTCAGAAGGAGTATTAGCTACAGAACCATCTGAGCGAATAAGATATATATATATATATATATATATATATATATATATATATATATATATATATATATATATATATATATATATATATATATATATATATATATATATATATATATATATATATATATATATATATATATATAGGGACCGACCGGGGCTGGAATTTTGCCGGGGCCGGGGTTGCCTAAAATTTGTAAAAAGGTCAAAATCACTGAAATTTTAGGTTAAAAAAAATTATATATAATTTTAATAGAGATTAATTATATGGAAGGAGTAGAATAGCCAACATTCACTTACGTTATTTCTCAGAAAAAAAATTCAGAATATTACTGATTTTGTATAATAAAGTTTAAAAAAAGTGCAAAAACTTAAAACAAAAACAAAAAATTTTTTTTTTCTGATTCACAATAGTGATTCAACAGGTTTACTTAGGTAAGACCCTAAGGTAAAGTTTGAAAAAATGTAAGATAAGAAATTATCAATATAACCTGTATTTATACATATCATTGCTATTTTATTGGTGTGTATCAAATTTGTACCATTTAGCTACATTATTTCAAAATTATTATTTTGTTTATACTTTCAGTCACTATGGCTAAAAGATCAGCTTCAGCAGTATGGGAGTACTTTACAATGTTTCAGGATGGGCTCGAAATAGCTAAATGTAACATCTGCAGTCTGGAAATTAGAAGAAGACCTTCGGGTGCCCAAAGTAAAAAATTTCAACCCAATCTTTTTGGGGGCATCTAAAATCAAAACACAAAGATGAACATTCACTAGCAGAAGAGGAGCAGTCAAAAGAAAAAGAAAATATGGAAAAAACAAGAAAAAAATCTTAATTTTCGTATATTTTGTTTTATTTAATCTACCATTAATAAGTATAATTTGCTATTTTAACCCCGGCAGGCAAACCCCATATTCCAATAATTTTAACCTCCCTATGATAAAATGATGTAGATTGGTTATAAATATAAAATGTTTGTATTTTGTTTTAACAATAAATTTCATAAGGAAAAAAGGTTGAAACAAATGAACTTTTCTGTCTTTTTATTTGTGGAGGAAATAATAATAGTTTTTCTTTTTTTAATGATTGGATCCTTTATGATAAATAATGAAGGATTTTTCCTTGTTAATCATATTTTCACCTTTTTAATTAGACCAAACAAATAAAGAAGTGTTTTGAGTATGTATTATTTTTTTATTTACATAGTTGACACTGCAATATTTTTCAACTTGGTGCATAGGTTTAAATTTAATATTTTAAAATACTGTAAGTTTTTAAAATTTCACTTTGTCTCTTTTCAGATAATGAAGACGCCCGACCGCTTCCACTTGTTGATCCTTTTACTCATTCATTATTTGCCCCTATAATAAAAAGAGACCGGTTGAAAGACAAAAAATCCAATAGAAGTTTCCTTAGGAAGTTAAGAACGAGCCTTTCAAAGTTAAATCCAGCTCTTAATTCACAGTTAAATGCAGCTATGATGAAAACTTCAGTTAATGTGTACAATAATGAAAAACCATTTAGTGGACCTCCTATTAGTTCTGAGAATCCCATTCATACACCTCAGCCCAACATGCCTAATTACCCTCCCAATGCAATAATAATTAACTCTAATACTATTAAAATGGGAGATAATTTCTTCAGTCGTGTATATTCTGATGGGAAGGCAACTCAAATGTTTAGACCAGTGAACAGTTCTCTGAATCCTGGTTTTGCGCATCAACCCAGGATATCTAGAATTACTATGTGTGCACCTAACGTAGTATCTTCAAATAATGTACCCATTAATACTAGTCGTTTTTTATATACAGCTTCTCCATCAACTGGAATGCCAAGACTTATTCCTGTTATACAGTCGCAAAAACCAATGAATGGCCCTATTCCTGTACTAAGTACGATGTCAAATTCTCAGTATTCTACAATACCTCCGCCTGGAAATAGTGTGTCCCTAAACAGTGGTTTAGCAAACAATTCTGATCCCCTTCACATTAATTTTGGAGATTCTACTGCACTTAGACCAATTCCCTATGTGCCATTAAATACCTATAATCACACAGGACCTGGTTTGACTAATGGCACTAATCCCTCAACTTATCCTCTCATTCAAAATGGGAAATTCCAGAATCCTGAAGTTATACCTTGTCACATATCTTCTGCTAACCCACAGTGTATTACTGTTAACAATAATTTAAACGCTGTGACTTCGGTTTCAAACAATTATAATCATAGTCAAAATAATAATAATAGTTCCAATAACAGTGGTCCCCCTCCCAACAATTTTTGTGTGCCTGGTATAATTAATCATGGTACTACCACACCTGCTGCAGCAAACTTTCCTAGCAAACCCCAACATCATGATGTAAATACTTCTATGACTTTATCAGATAAAGTTTCTAATTTAGGAAATACTTCCAAGGAAGAATACATACGCAAGAGTGTGATTGTCAATCATCATTATATAAATCCTACATTGCCCTTGTCTTCTCAATCCTCATCAAATATCAATCACAACTCTGTAAATCCTACATTACACTCGTCTTCACAGTCCTCTGCTTATGTTGTCAATCATAGCACTGTAAGTCCTCCATTGCCCTTGTCTTCACAGTCCTCCTCGGTAAATGCGTCTTCACAAACTGACGAAGCACTGAAGAATCAATGTGAAAGTGTCACATTTTTCCAATGTAAGTCATTATATATATATATATATATATATATATATATATATATATATATATATATATATATATATATATATATATATATATATATATATATATATATATATATATATATATAAGCTCCTGGACAAGAATAATACATAAGTACTTCCATTTTTGACAAAAGAATATTACAATGTTGTTGCATTGCATGTAACGTTCTGTTGCTACATATTGTCAAATATTGTTTACCTATCAAAGGCTTTTAGTGCATGTGTTAGAAAAATTTAGTAGGATCAAAGGGAATAATGAAGGAAACCCACGAAGATGTAAAATTTATGGTGTAATATAACATTAACAAACTACTAGAAATAACAGCAAAAAAAAAAAAAAAAAAAAAAAAAAACCTAATTAATAATGAATTGTGCTTCCTCTGACTTTCCATGATTCCTGTACCTGTTCTGGTATTGATGGAACGATTCTGGCGTCTTTCGAAATATTGCCTCACTCCTCCGTGAACGTTTCCGCCAATTAAACATTTATAATAAATTTCCATCAGTAATTGCTGAAAGTTATATTATAAAAAGACAACAAAGATGTAAAATATATAAGAAGTAAACCAGCAGGTTTAAACCTTCACAACGACACACTGTTGATGGTTGACCACTAACTACTGAGCCACTTGCCTCTGGAAGATGCTTGGTCCAACCAATAGTGTTATCTTCCTGATCGTGAGTTCTTTATCTCTTGCTTTGGGTCTACACTTTTTCAAGCACTCTAGGGCCAAATGAAGACATTAACTCTAATTTGTGCACAATCGCGTGACTTCGGAATTCCTTGGATCTCTATGTGCGCTCAGAAAGAATGCTATATACTGCAGTTTCTGTTGTATACACACTAATTGCATTGTTTGTACTACATGTTAAGTTTGTTGGTTGGTTTTTAAACCTACCAGTGTTCTGTTTGGCTCAATACAGCCAAATCCTAATGACATAGATGGCTACCTGATACAAAGTTCCATGTGATGTGTTAATTTATAATAATATATATATATATATATATATATATATATATATATATATATATATATATATATATATATATATATATATATTATATATATATATATATATATATATATTATATTTATTATTAGGGATGGAGCGATACCAAAATTTTTTACCTATACCGGTACCGATACCTGAAAATATACCGATATATATCGATACTGATACTTTATCCATTCATATATTTTTTACCGATACCGATACCTGAAAATATACTGATACTTACCGATACCGATACTTCACTCCCTCCCTATATATATATATATATATATATATATTATATATATATATATATATATATATATATATATATATATATATATATATATATACACATATATATATATATATATATATATACATATATATATATATACACACACACACACACACACACACACACACACACACACACACACATTCATTCATTGATGGCTCGACATTAGTTCTGTAATGTCTTATAATGTATATGGAATTATGCCCTACAGCTGTTAGTATTCAGAGGGTTTCGTGAAACCCTTTGAAAACTTACAATAAAATTATTCCATTCAAGTTGTAATTGAATGACATGACAAACTAAATTTATTTGTTCTAGTGCATTCTTTCAATCTCTTTTTTTGTTAATTACTGTATAGTTGGCTAGAAAATCTATCATTAAATGATTTTTTACAATTTTTTCTTGGCATATTTCCTTCTAATTGTATAATTGAAAACTTTTATTAATTTAACCGCATAGAATTGACGAGGGAAGTTCTATGTGCAAATAACATGTCTGGTATTGCAATCAAATTCTACCGCATATGAGGGTTTGCATTTTGAAAATGGCTTGGCTTGGCGTTTGATTGACGTCCTGAGGGTGTAATGTTTTATTGTATTTGATTTAGCTTTGGAGTTCAAATACTTTATTTTGTTTGAAAATATGAAATGGCAATTCGTTTGCAATTGTTAAAATTGTATTGTCTTTTATCTAATTTTTTTTTATTTTTTTTTTTTTTATTATTATTATGATAAAAAGAAAGATTAGTATTTGTATTAAAATATCAATTAAATAAATGGATATGTAATTGATTCTTTCCCATTAATTTAATTTGTTTGTTGGAGTATAATATAATAGTTGACACCAACAAAATTAATTCATATTTTCATTTTTTTAAAGGGCTTCATGAACTGAAAAATATCGGGACTCTTTGTGGTTCTGGATGCTCGTTTGGAAGTGAGTATTGTAACTATATATATATATATATATATATATATATATATATATATATATATATATATATATATATATATATATATATATATATATATATATATATATATATATATATATATATAGTAAAAAATTACTGAAATTTCACGTAATATTTTAAAATTTATTATTATTATTATTATTAAAGTGCCCAATTCGAGGGAAGAAACTTTTCTAGGTAGATTATACTTTGTATCCGCAAGCGGAATCGAACCAGTGCCCGCAAGCACTTGAGTCAATCACTCTACCGTTTGCGATACAGTAGACGTATATATATATATATATATATATATATATATATATATATATATATATAAAAAAATATATATATATATATACCTTTTTTTTTTTTTACCTTCTCACCCCCTGACCACCCCATGTTGAGGCGGCCACACTTCGCTAATGAAGCTTCCTGCCGCAGTCGGTCTCGTCCAGAGATCCTTCAAAGAAGTGATGCCCCAGAAGATTTTGGGGCGAGAGTTGGAAGGACAGCGTAATAGAAAGTGTTTCACGGTCTCCGGGGCCATTCCGCATCTAGTACAGGTGGGAGATGCTGCCTGGTTTATTTTGAATTCGTGTTTGTAATGTTGTAGGTTTGGGTGGTGACCGCATCTCAATCTAGCAAGTGAGGTTTGTAAGTGTCTTGGGAGGTTGTTGAAAGTCGGGGTTTATTTCGGGGGGGGTTCTGTTTAGGATGTTGTTTGGAGGTCTGTTGATCATGTATGAATGTGTTAGTTGAGTGTGTATATGTTTGGTTGTTGTGGTATTGGGGGGGGAGGAGGGATGTGATTTAGGATCTGTTTGTAAAAGGTGCCGGTGGACGATGGAGGCTGTGTTAGTCTTTGTGGGGTAGGTTGGAGGAGAGTATTGTGACATGGGTGTGTGGGTAGGCGTGTTTTTGCGTAAAATTGGGTGCCTATCATTTCGAGGTGATTCCTTATGGGTAGTATTCTTGGTTTCGTTGTGTAGGTGTTGTTGAGGGGTTGTGCGTGTGCAGCCGGTGATGGTGCGAAGGGCTTTATTTTGCATTATTTGGAGTGTTGTTAAGTTTTGGTTGGAGAGCAGAGGGTGCCAGACAGGGGAAGCGTAGTTAATGGTGGGGCGTATAAATTGTTTGTAGATTGCAATTGAGGTTTGTATGTTGTTGTATATGTCTGTGTTGGCCACTGTTTTGAGGATGTTGAGTTTTCTGTTTGCGGCTGAGGTGGTATTTTGAATGTGCTTGGAGAAAGTGAGGCGAGTGTCAAATGTTAGGCCGAGGATCTTTGGGGTTTTGTTGAAGGGTATGGGGGTGTTGTTTAGTAGGACTTGTGGGTGGGTGTTGGATATGTGTTTGTCTGTTGTTATGAGGGTTATGGAGGATTTGTTTGGGGATGCTGTCATCCTGTTTTCGACTAGCCAAGTTTGGAGTTTAGTTAGGTAGTCTTGAGTGAGTGATGTTGCGGTGGTGAGGTCTTCGTGAGTGGTGGCTATAGTTATGTCGTCGGCGTATGAAGTGATGCGGTGTGAAAGTTGTTTGGGGCTGTGGGAGGTCTGCTGTGTATAGGTTGAATAGAGTGGGGGAGAGTATGGCTCCTTGGGGAACTCCGTTCTTTATGTTGATGGTACGTGATTTATGGCCGTTTTGTTGTATTTGGGCGGTTCTTCCTGATAGGAAGTTGGATAGCCATTTCTTAGTATTTGTTGGGATGTTGGATTGGAGGATTTTATGGATAAGATTATGTCTTGGGACAGTATCGAAGGCTTTGATTATGTCAATTGCTATTAATATAGTTTTGTGATATGGCTTATGGTTTAGTCCGTTTAATATAGGTTGGATGATGTTGGTAAGTGCAGTGGTGGTGGAGTGGTTAGGTTTGAACCCGTGTTGGAAGTTTTGTTGTGGGATGAATTGGAGGATAGAATTTAGGATTAGTTTTTCAAGAAGTTTTGAGATGGTGGATAATAAGGAGATTGGGCGGTAAGAGGAGGGGTTTGAAGGGTCTTTGCCAAGTTTTAGTTTAGGGATGATTAATGCTTTTTTCCATTGGGGTGGGATATAGTTGAGTTGGATGGATTTGTTGAAGATGGAGGTTATGTATGTGATTGTGTGGATGGATAGGTGTTTTAGGTGAATATTTGATATGTTGTCTGGTCCTGTTGCTGGAGAGTTTTTGATAGTTTTAATGGTGTTTTGTGTGTTTGTGGGTGTGATGGCGTTTAAGTTGTTTTGGTTGTTGCGTAGCTTTTTCAGTTTTTTGATTATTTTCCTGTTTTGTGGGTGGGTAGGTAAGCTACTTTGTTTAGCGAAGTGTGTGGCTAGTAGGTTGATGTGTTGTTTGGGAGTTAAAGGGGTTTGTGTAGTGGGATTAGTTGGAGTTTCGTGAGTGTGAAGAGGGTTGATTTTTGCGTTGTGAATTGTGTGGATTTTTTTCCAGACTCTTTTGCTGTTTGTGTTGTCCAAGTTTTTGATGAGGAAGTTTTGGTAGTTGTTAGTTGTGTGAGTTTTTATTAGGGTTGATATTTGATTGTTTAGGGTTTCTAATTGTGTTTTGGTGAGTTGTGTGGGGTTGTTTTGGCGTTTTAGTGCGTTCCTTTGTTTTATGAGAGAAGTGATTTCGGGGGAGAGGTTTGGTACGTATTTTTTAATGTGGCCTTTAGGGATGAAGATGTTGGCCGCTTTCTGGATTGTGTGGGTGAGATGATTAATTGCTGATTTGAGGGAGGATATGTTTGTAATTTCGTTTGTGGTGAGGTTTTCGTCTATGTAGTTGGAGAAACCGGTCCAGTCTGCTTTTTTGTAGTTGGTAAATGTAGTTTTAGATTTGTATGTGGGTTTGTTTTTGATGTTGTATTTTATAATTATAGGTAGGTGGTCGGAGTTTAGATCGGTTTCTGTGGTCCATTGTAGAAAGGGGTGAATGTTTGAGGAGCTAAAAGTGATGTCTGGTGATGTGGGGGATTGGTTGATTTGCGGGGGGATTCTGGTGTGGAGGTTTATATATATATATATATATATATATATATATATATATATATATATATATATATATATATATATATATATATATATATATATATATATATATATATATATATATATATAATATATATATTATTATTATTTATTATTATTATTATTATTATTATTATTATTATTAAAATTATACTTGGTGGTAGGCAAATGTAGAAATATTCCGGCGAAAAAGAAGGCAGATTTTTGGGAGACTAGTGGTTGTCAAATGTAAATTCTTTACTGTTTTTCAATAATACCTACTGTTAATAACTATTGTTCAAGACTTTCCAATGCGTTCATTTCGTTAAGTTTTGATACCGTCAGGTTTACTATACATTTCGTTTATTTCAAAGAATTAATATCTTCTTTTGCTGCTCGGAATATTCTTGGAAATTTTGGTAGTCATTCTCCGAGTCGTTTATTCTTTGTCAATTTAAAAAGGCAAAGTGGTTGATTAGCTTTATAAATCGGGAATATTCTTAGTGAAAGAAAAAAGTTACCTACAGAGTTTTTCGTTTCGCTATTTAAATAGTCTTTACATCTTAGAAAGCTCTTGTAGTGTAATATTATAATTAAATATTCTTAGAGACTTGAAACGGGTTTTAACTTATAAAACAATATAAAACAAAACAAAAAAAAAAATTTTCAACAAAAATAAACATCTTTGTCTATATAAATATTCTATATTTATATTAACGACATACCCTCGTCTCTAATAAATCTTGCCTCTAAACATTTAAATTTGTAATATACAAGAGTACATGTTGGACATAGGAAAAATCCTCATATTATTATTCATTTTTGCATGCATATTAAGCAACTTTAATGATATATATATATATATATATATATATATATATATATATATATATATATATATATATATATATATATATATATATATATATATATATATATATATATATATATATATATATATATATATATATATATATATATATATATATATATATTATATATTGCGGTTTGTGATACAATCCATTTCATGCTTTATAATGTGTTTATTTGATAGCAAAAAATTTACATTAGATAATTTTAGAAAATAAATTTTAAATAATGAGAAGACAAGGAGAGAAAATTTTGATAATAAAGAATAGAGGTTTCAATTTTTATGTCATTTTAATCAATTTTTCTTTCCTAATTTCTGATGAATAATATTGATTATTTTTTTACCTTTTTCAAATTATTTAGCGATTTCTCTTTTAATTTAGTGGTTGAAGATAATTAGGCTTATTGCAATTGAATATTAGGAATTTTTAATTAGTTCTTATTAGACTTTAATTTAATGCTGAGTTCTAAATAAGAGGAATTATCATTAATATTTTAATAAATAAATAAAATCTTTTGACTTAACAATAACTTCAAAAAAATTTTATTGGTTAATTTAATGGGGTTTAAGCATTGTATATTACCAACAAAAATAATTTCCTTTTTGTGATAAGTACTATTACTAGAACGCCTATTTCAATTTGTTTTTATCAACTTGTGGGGTATTAAAATTTTGGACTTTCACAATAGGGTAAAACTTACTCAGAAAAAAGAAATAAAAAGTCTTTTTATGTTACTGGATAAGTAAAATAATATTACTGATGATATAAATAGATAATTGGTAATGATTTTGAAATATAGGTACTAACAATTAAATTAAATTTTTTATTCAGATATGAATAACTTTATTAATTTTATTTTATTTTAATAAATTTGTCAAGATTAAGAATCTTATCTGTTGTAAACAGATAATTAATAATTTATGCAATTATTAATTAATTATGAATGCATATAATCTCTTTTTACAAAAACAAATTCTTTCAAAAAAAAAAGAAAAAAATAGAAAAAAAAACTTTGATCATATAAAAATATATATTTGTGTATAATACAAACTAATTTAATATCTTAGTTACTTCATATTATTGATGGAACTGGAGATGAGGGATCTTGGTTATTGAATGGTTCTTATAACAATGACTTCCCCCACCTATAGATAGGAAATAGACATGAGCTTGTAATAATATTCTATTTGACCATCTCTTTATTACTTCATCACCCACCTACTTTTAGGTCGGCGACTCTATCCTTAATTATCGTTTCATTTTGAAAGACTTCCACCCAACGGCAATTAATAAGCGGTTGCTTTCAGTTCCTCAATTGTGTTTCTGAAGTTTGAGGAAGACGGCAATTCCAGAAGGCAGCATCCCTGCGGCAAATAGCACGAGAACAAGCAGAGTTAAACCAAGGTTTGTAAAGTTTAGTAGAAGGGAAAGAATATAGATTGTTTGCCTCCATGTCATAGAGAAGACCTCGGTAATGGGTTCTGCACACTCCGAGGGACCCCTCCTACGGAAGCGATAATCATTCCTCGGGAAATCAGAAGTACGACCGCAAATTCGACCAGCTTGCGCACCAAAATATCACAAAAACATTTCTTCGCAATAGCCGGGAATATTTCTTGCAGAAGACTTGAAAAGATGAAGAGGATACATAGATAAGAAGGTGGTCGAAAGAACCCAGAGGAGGATAGAGTTTGACATTATAAGGAGAAGGATTAGAAGTTTAAAAAAAGGAAATATGTTGGAATGTTGGGTTCATCTCCAAGGCGATCAGTGATACGAGTAGGGAGCTGCACCAACTGCTCAAGGTCGTATTGATGGAGAATTGGAACCCACGTTTACCGGTTGTATCATGAGAATTAGAAGAAAACCATTGGCGGTGGTGTACACTGAAATCGCTTAATATGATGATTTCTGAGAAAGGAGAAGAGAGAATGTGCTCTATTTTGGAGTTTAGATGGTATAATATACTGAAAAAGCCCCTCCGACTTTTTCCATCTATTCTAGAGGTCATTAGGACCTTTCATCCAACCCCAGCGCCCCCTAAATATTGGAGATAATGTTATTTTAGTTAGAACCTGTTAAAAAAAGGGGTTGCTTATATAGCCACTGAAACCTTTCAATCATCCCCAAAGGTCAACAACCTTGAGCTGAAGCAAATATGATTGCTTTCATTATATGAAAGAAAGTATCTCATGTGTTTCGCTTATTTCCTGTTCCACACACCTCAGCCTTTAACAATGTCTACAATCATTAATGAGTTGACGAAGAATTTTAAGTGTTTATCCATTTGGCGAGCACTGTTGTCTTCTTTAAGGTGCTATCTTTCACCTTCAACAAAGATTGCACTCTGTAGCACTTTTTTTTCAGCCTCTTAGCTATACTGCCTTGGCTTCCATTTTTAAACAAGGGACGTTGCATCCGGGCTGAAAGCCTCTTTTCAGTCACATCTGGTTGATCATGATGACTTCAAATGTTTTCAGACAGATCCAAATCTGATGAAAGCCGAATTTGCTTTTGTACTCTTAGATTCGGTAGGATTGATGCCGTTATTAATGTTCCCGTCAAGAATCCTGTTTCTAAATATTGACCAGTTCTATATTTTATATTCCCAGTAGTGCCCTGCAAGCCCTTCAGATTCTCTACTAAAGATATCCCAAAAATATTAACACTGTGCGCCCGAAAGCTATATTCAGCCCTTTGTATAGATCACAAAAACACTACATTCTCAAAGTTTTTATACTTCTTTGGTCCATAGCAATTTTTCCTAATATGTTGATCATATTTTTTTTGGCAAAGGTAATACAATGATTCCCCACGGACATACTCTTTCCCTCTCTCTATTGACTCTTACCTGAAGAAGACCTCTCTCTCTTATCCTAGCCGATTTACCATGTCATAATAACACCACTGTGTTTTTACCTTTTCAGTCATGAGTTGCATGTGCTGTACAACTTCTGAGGAGAAATTATATTTGAATTTCCCTAAAAACTATCTCAGGAGCAAAATAAACAATTATGTACATTATATATATATATATATATATATATATATATATATATATATATATATATATATATATATATATATATATATATATATATATATATATATATATATATATATATATATATATATATATATATTTCAGGTAAAACGATTTTTTTTAATATGTATGCGAAGTATGTAAAGGCATTTATCTCCAGTGGATTTCCGAACACTTTCTCAGCTGCAACGAATGCAGTTTATCAACTTCTGATAGCTGTAAACTCTTATTGTTCATACCACGCTCAGCTTGTAATGAATGACCCAGAATATTTAAAATATTTACGAACTTTATGTAATATTTCGGATGAAGGGAGAAATTTTGGAAAATTTTTTGGGTTGCATCTTCCATACATTTCACCTTTGATTTCCAATCCGGTTTATTCTTCTAGTTTCAACTTATTTGTTTTGAAAAGATTTGTATTTGTTGTAGAAAAAAAAACTCGAACAGTACTGTGTCCTTTGCCTGCCGCTTGCAAATTCCAAGATAGTGAAATATTTGATAAAATTACAGTTTTAATATTAATGTCCCCAAAATTTGGATTAGGACCTGGTCTTATTATATTCCCTCATTCTATTTTGGGGAGTAATTTACTATTAAGTTTAGGACTCAAGGGACCTCTCTTTGAAACGTGGGCCATTAGTGCTCATCCTAAAGGTGGTTTGACCCAGTCAATGATGACTGAGTTTCTGAATGGCCCATGTCTTTCATGGATACGTAGTAAAAAAACTTATGAAGACACATATTTGGCCGTTGATTGGTGGTTAAGTTTGGAAGATCAGTTAATAGATAATATTTATGGTGCATTTAATTATATTCGGTTGCATAAAATGTTTCCTCTTGGTAAAGATCCTTTTGACATATGTATAAGTGTTTATATGGAGAGAATTTGGGGGTTGATAGTAAAGATGTGGAGTAGTTCGCATGATGATGTAAAGCTCAAAGAACATTCTTTTCCACGGTTTATTTATGAAGTATTCAGTAGACTTTGTGACCCTAAGCGATTAGTCAGTTGGTGCGAGGAAAGTGGACTGTATCCCCATAATCCAAATGTAACCGAAAGTTTTCTTTCAAGGGTTTCGAACATGTATGAGTAAATATGTTGTGTTTTAAGTTTTGGAAAGGAGATCATGGGGTTATTTGTTTAAGAATTTAAGCCAAAGAAATTGGTGATTGCTTCTGTGAATCTTTTAACAGTTCTGGCATTGTCAGCAACTTTTCTTTTTGAATACTTTAAAGTGTGGTGGGAGAAGTTACTGTTGTATATATTATGCCATTTAATATTTTATTAGTACAAAATATTTTTGTTGGTTCCATAATTTTAAAGGTTTCTTTTTAGTTTCAATATTTTGTTTATATGTTAAAATTGCCATTCTAATTTCAATATATTAATATTAAAATAAAAAAACTATTGTTAGTCTGATACTGATTAAGTCATATTTTTTTCCCCACAAAAAAAGTTATTTTATTTATTTATTTATTTATTTATTTATTATTTATTTATTTATTTATTTATTTACATGCGTAATTTCTGTATTTTTGGGTAAAATTTTTGTTTTGTTAAAATATAAAAATTTATATCAATTACTATTCACCAACATTTTTTTTTTTTTTTGCTGTCAGAAATGTTCAGGATGCTTTCAACATAAATTTTTTTTGGTTTCACAGAATTGCTAGTAAAAATTCCACTTATTTTAAATCTTGATATTTAAACTTCCCGTGTAGCTTGTTCAATAATATGTTATTTTAACATTAAAATATTTTCTTTTGTGATTTTTTTGTACATTTTAACAGGACTGGGTACGATTTTTACAATTTTAAAGATTTTTTTTTTTTTTGTAAATAATATGGACATATCAAATTGTTACTATTTAGTAAAAAAAAAAAAAAAAAAAAAAAATTCTTTTTGTATAAAGTGTTTTATTTTTATTTACTTTATTAAATTTCTTCATGTAGTCTACTGGTAAAATAAGTAAACTATCAAACACACCTATTTTCCTTGCATAATTTATTTTAATTTACTTATAGAATATATATATATATATATATATATATATATATATATATATATATATATATATATATATATATATATATATATATATATATATATATATATATATATATATTATATATATATATATATATATATATATATATAAACCAAACCTCACCCCCGAAATCACTTCTCTCATAAAACAAAGAAACTCACTAAAACTCCAAAACAACCCCACACAACTCACCAAAACGCAATTAGAAACCCTAAACAATCAAATATCGACCCTAATAAAAACTCACACAACCAACAACTACCAAAACTTCCTCGTTAAAAATTTGGACAACACAAACACAAAAGAGTCTGGAAAACAATCCACACCATTCACAACGCAGAAAACAACCCACTTCACACTCACGAAACCCCAACCAATCCCACAACACAAACCCCATTAACTCCCAAACAACACATCAACCTACTGGCCACACATTTCGCTAAACAAAGCAGCTTACCTACCCACCCACAAAACAGGAAGATAATAAAAAAACTGAAAAAGCTACGCAACAACCAAAACATCTTAAGCGTCATCACACCAACAAACACACAAAACGACCATTAAAACTGTCAAAAACTCTCCTGCAACAGGACCAGACAATATATCAAATATCCACCTAAAATACCTATCCAACCACACAATCACATACATAACCACCATCTTCAACAAATCCATCCAACTCAACTATATCCCTCCCCAATGGAAAAAAGCATTAATCATCCCTAAACTAAAACCTGGCAAAGACCCTTCAAACCCCTCCTCTTACCGCCCAATCTCCCTCTTATCCACCATCTCAAAACTTCTTGAAAAACTAATCCTAAATTCTGTCCTCCAATTCATCCCACAACAAAACTTCCAACACGGTTTCAAACCCAACCACTCCACCACCACAGCTCTTACCAACATCATCCAACCTATAATAAATGGACTAAACCATAAACCATACCACAAAACTATATTAATAGCAATTGACATAAACAAAGCCTTCGATACTGCCCCGAGACACAATCTAATCCATAAAATCCTCCAATCCAACATCCCAACAAATATTAAGAAATGGCTATCCAACTTCCTATCAGGAAGAACCGCCCAAATACAACAAAACGGCCAAAAATCGCGTACCATTAACATAAGGAACGGAGTTCCCCAAGGAGCCATACTCTCCCCCACACTATTCAACCTATACACAGCAGACCTCCCGCAACCCCAAACAACTTTCACCCGCATAACTTCGTACGCCGACGACATAACTATTGCCACCATTCACAAAACCTCGCTACCGCAACAACAATCACACAAGACTACCTAACACAATTCCAAACATGGCTGGTAGAAAACCGGATGACGGCATCCCCAAACAAATCCTCCATAACCCTCATAACAACAGACAAACACATATCCAACACCCGCCCACAAGTCCTACTAAACAACACCCCTATACCCTTCAACAAAACCCCAAAGATTCTCGGCCTAACATTTGACACACACCTTACTTTCTCCAAGCACATCCAAAATACCACCTCAGCCGCAAACAGAAAACTCAACATCCTCAAAACAGTGGCCAACACAACATACACAACAACATACAAACCTCAATTGCCATCTACAAACAATTTATACGCCCCACCATCAACTATGCCTCCATTGTCTGGCACCCTCTGCTCTCCGACCAAAACTTAACGACACTCCAAATAACGCAAAATAAAGCCCTTCGCACCATCACCGGCTGCACACCCACAACCCCTCAACAACACCTACATAACGAAACCAAGATACTACCTATAAAGAACCACCTCGAAATGATAGGCACTCAATTTTACGCTAAAACCCGTCTACCCACACACCCATGTCACAATACTCTCCTCCAACCTACCATACACAGACTAAAACAACTTCAATCATCCACCGGTACCTTTTACAAACAAATCCTAAATCACATCCCCCCACCTTCCCCCAATACCACAACAACCAAACATATACACACTCAACTAACACATTCATACATGATCAACAGACCTCCAAAACAACATCCTTAACAGACCCCCTCCCGAAATAAACCCCGACTTAACAACCTCCCAAGACACTTACATATCTCACTAGCAAAATTAAGATGCGGGCACCACCCAAACTTACAACATTACAAACACAAATTCAAAATAAACCAGGCAACATCTCCCACTTGTACCAGACGCGGAATGGCCCCGGAGACCGCGAAACATTTTCTACTACACTGTCCTTCCATCTCGTGCCCCAGAATCTCCTCGGGCATCACCTCATTGAAGGATCTCTGGACGAGGCCGACTGCGGCAGGAGGCTTCATTAGCGAAGTGTGGCCACCTCAACACGGGGTGGTCAGGGGGTGAGAAGGTAAAAAAAAAAGGTATATATATATATATATATATATATATATATATATATATATATATATATATATATATATATATATATATATATATATATATATATATATATATATATATATATATATATATATATATATCCAAAACGACCTTGAGCAGTTGGTGCAGATCCTTTCTCGTATCCCTGATCGTCTTGGAGATGAACCCAACATTCTAGACCTTTTCTAACTTCTACTCCTTCTCCTATACTATTAAACTCTTTCCTCCTCTGGGTTCCTCCGATCACCTTCTTATCTCTGTATCCTCTTCTACCTCTTCAAGTCTTCCGTTGGAAAAACCCTCTTCTATTGAAAGGAAACGTTTGTGGCATTTCGGTGCTGCAAGCTTGCGTTCGTACTTCTTTGATTTCTCTTGGAATGATTATTGCTTCTATGGGAGGGGTCCCTCGGAGTGTGCAGAACGCATTACCAAGGTGATTATCTCTGGCATGGAGGCGTACATTCTATTTTCTTTCCCTTCTACTAAACCTTTTTTTAACTCTGCTTGTTCTCGCACTATCCGTCACAGGGATGTTGCGTTCTGTGATTACCATCGTCTTCAAACTTCAGAAACTCACGCAACTTATGTTTCATCCCTGAATCGTGCAAAATTTGCCCTTCGTAACATTAAAAACTCTTTTCTCCGCCGCAAATGTAATAATCTTTCTGTCTCTTCTTCCTCTCGACCTTTCTGGCATTTTGCAAAAAATGTTAACTCTAACTTTGCTTCTTCCTCTTTCCCTCCTCTAGTCTCTTCAGGTGGCACAACTGCTATTTTACCTTCAACTAAAGCTGAACTCTTCGCTCATACTTTTGCTTCTAACTCTACCTTAGACTATTCCGGAGCTATTCCTCCTCCTTCAACCCCCCCCAACTCATTTATGCCTAGCATTGTAATTTCTTCTAAAGATGTCATTTCTGCTCTCTCTGAGCTTAACACTAAGAAGGCTTATGGTCCTGATGGTATTCCTCCTGCGGTTCTCAAAACTTGTGCTTCCGAGCTTGCACCCTGCCTTGGTAAACTATTTCGTCTTTGCCTTTCTACTTCGACCTTCCCTTCTTGCTGGAAACGTGCGCTCATTCAACCTGTGCCGAAGAAGTGTGACCCCTCTCAGCCCTCTAACTATCGTCCTATTTCTTTAACCTCAGTTCTTTCTAAAGTTTTCGAATCTATCCTTAACAGGAAGATTTGGAAACATCTCAATTCTTCCAATCTTATCTCTGATCGCCAGTATGGCTTTCTTAAAGAAGGTTCTACTGGTGACCTTCTTTCCCTACTTTCTGACTCTTGGTCCTCCGCTCTCCGGCTTTTCGGTGAATCTTTCGCTGTGGCGCTAGACATATCGAAAGCTTTCGATAGAGTCTGGCACAAAGCTTTGATTTCCAAACTTCCCTCTTTCGGAATCTATCCTTCTCTCTAATTTCCTTTCCGGTCGTTCTATAGCAGCTGTTGTGGATTGCCACCGTTCTTCCTATAAATCAATAAATAGTGGTGTTCCTCAAGGATCTGTACTTTCTCCAACTCTTTTTCTAATTTTCATCAATGACCTTCTCTCTATTACTTCGCCTCCTATACACTCCTATGCCGATGACTCCACCCTTCATTACTCCTTTCAATTTGAAAGACGTCCCTCCCAACAGCAGTTGATAGATTCAAGAAGGATGGCCTTGAAGCAACTGACCTCTGATCTTTCTCGTATTTCAAATTGGGGCAGAGAAAACATGGTCTTTTTCGATGCCTCAAAAATTCAGTTCCTCCATCTTTCTACTCTACACAATCTTCCACACAACTATGATATCTTCGAAAACACTCAACTCAAACCTTCATCTGTCCTCAATATTCTCGGCGTTTCTTTTTCTCTTTCTAAACAAGCTTCTAAGAGGTTGGGTGTTCTGAGGCGCCTTTGTGTTTTTTCACGCCACCCCAGTTGCTTGCTCTATATAAGGATTTTGTTCGCCCCCTGTATGGAGTACGCCTCTCACATCTGGGGTGGTTCCACACATACAGCTATTTCGAAAAGGTGGAGTCTAGGGCCTTTCGTCTCATCAGTTCTCCTGCTCTTACTAACTCTCTCCAGTCTCTTTCTTCCCGTTCAATTGTTGCATCACTTTCTCTATACTATCGCCATTAAAACGGACATTGCTCTTCTGAACTCTCACGTCGCATACCTCCTCCATTGAGAAGGGCTCGCGTGACACGACTTTCTACACAGTCTCATTCTTTCTTTGTCCAACTCTCCGACCCCAGACTTAACAGCTATTCTCACTCTTACATGTACTCTACTGGTAAAGTCTGTAACACATTCCCTTTATCTGTTTTCCGAACTTCCTTTGACTTGCACACTTTTAAACGCCGTGTATCGGGTCACGTTGGCCATTAGCGATCGGATCCGGAATATTCCCCAACTCTGGTGGAATTTGGTAGGGCTTCGGCCTTTGCCCACCAGAGGAGACATAAATATATATATATATATATATATATATATATATATATATATATATATATATATATATATATATATATATATATATATATATATATATATATATATATATATATATATATATATATATATATATATATATATATATATATATATATATATATATATATATATATATATATATATATATATATATATATATATATATATATATATATATATATATATATATATATATATATATGATGATACGCTTTTGAAATTTTTTGACGATGACGATGGAATTGAAAAAAATTATATTTCAAAAATTTTCATTATAATAAATTTGACAATTTTATAATAAGGAATAATTAAATTGTCTTTTCTTTATTCAAATGTGTAAATACATGTAATTGAAATATAGTATAATAGTTTCTTCAGAATATTTATTTTAAAAGTGTTAATTTGTAAGAACATGTGGAGAGAGATGCAAAATTTGTAGTACTTTAAATTTAGATCTCTTAAATTGTGAGGCAGAAACAATCTTTTCTTCAGTTTCTGAGGGGGTAATTCGATTTCGTCTTGGAGAGTATATTTTACACACTACTAAATAGCCTTTCATCCTCAATAGACGAGATATAGATATATATATATATATATATATATATATATATATATATATATATATATATATATATATATATATATATATATATATATATATATATATATATATATATATATATATATATATATATATATATATATATATATATATATATATATATATATATATATATATATATATATATATATATATATATATATATATATATATATATATATATATATATATATATATATATATATATATATATATATATATATATATATATATATATATATATATATATATATATATATATATATATATATATATATATATATATATATTATATATATATATATATATATATATATATATATATATTTCAGATAAAACGCTTTTAAATATTTATGCAAAGTATGTAAAGGCATTTATCTCGAATGGATTTTCAAACTCTTTTTCATCTGTGACAAATGCAGTTTATCAACTATTAATAGCCGGACACTCGTATTGTACATACCACGCTGAACTTCAAATAAATAACCCACATTATTTAAAAAATTTACGAACTTTATGTAATATTTCGGATGAAGGGAGAAATTTTGGACAATTTTTTGTAATGCGTCCCCCATATATTTCACCTTTGATTTCCAATCCAGGTGACTGTTCTGATTTCAATTTATTTATTTTAAAAAGATTTGTTTTTCTAGTTGAAAAGAAATCGCGAACAATTTTATGTCCTTTGCCTGCCACTTGCAGATTTCAAGATAGTGATGTATTTGATAAAATTACAGTTTTAATCTTAATGTCACCAAAATTTGGATTAGGACCTGGTCTTATTATATTCCCTCATTCTATTTTGGGGAGTAATTTACTATTAAGTTTAGGACTCAAGGGGCCTCTTTTTAATATGTGGGCTATTAGTGCTCATCCTAAAGGTGGTTTGACCCAGTCAATGATGACCGAGTTTCTGAATGTTCAGTGTTTTTCATGGATATGCCTTAAAAAAAATTTTGAAGCTACATATTTAGCTGTTGATTGGTGGTGGAATTTGGAAGATCAGGAAATGAACAATACTTATACTACATTCAATTATATTCTTTTGCATAAAATGTTCCCTCTTGGTAAAGATCCTTTTGATCTTGCCATAGGTGTTTATATAGAGAGATTATGGGGCTTGACTGTAAAAACGTGGAGTGGTGTTCATAACGAAAAGCTCCAAGAACATCTATTTCCGAAGTTTATTTACGAAGTATTCAATAAGCTGTGTGACCCTCAACGGATTATGCGTTGGTGCAGAGAAAGTGGATTGTATCCTTATAATAGGAATATCAGCAAGAATTTTCTCTCGAGAATTTCTAACATGTGTGAGTAAGTGCATACATGTTTAAATCATGGAAGAGATTGTGTAAATATTTGTTAAAGGGTTTAAGCCTTAGAAATTAATTGGTGATTGCTGATAAGCATCCTTATCACCTCTGCCATTGTCAGAAGTTTTTCTCTTCGAGTATGTCAAGGTTTGGTGGGAGCAGTTGCCTTTATGCATTGATTCGCTATTTAATGTTCAATTAGTTCAGTTTTGTGAAATCCCATATTATAAAGATGTCTTTCTAATTCAATATGTTAATATATTAAAATTTTCGATATCTTTAATTAAAAAAAAATTTATCATCAGAAACTACATATCGAATTTTTTTTTTTAATTGTTTTCAAATACGTATATAATATGTATAATTTCTGTATTTATGGAAACCTTTTTGTATTGTCAAATAAAAAAAATTTAGATAGATTATTTTCTTATGTCGGAAAAGTTCAGAAGGTTGCCGAAAATAATTATTTGCTATTAGTGAATATATTCATTAACGTGCCTCTATTATTTATAAACCTGAAACATAACATCTCTTATTCCCAGTGTTGAATATTTTTATTATTATTATTATTACGAGAATATTTTGATTATAGTTTTATACATTTTAACGGAGTCTAATTTATTAATTAAAGGAATGATTCCAATCTCTATAATCTTATAGAACGATTTTTTTTATATAATAGACATATTACAATTGTTACTTTTTAAAAAATAAAAAAAATTATTTTTACGCGTTTTATTTTTGATTATATCAAATTCCTTCACCTATTTATTTTCAGTTATAGCAAATATATTAATTATAAGCATTTGAGTGATATTTACGTATTGCACCGACCTTGATAACGGCTTGTGTTTCCTTTTTTGGTCAGTGTCGTGTAGCCTTAGTACGCTAGATTTTGTAAAATAAAATTTGTTAATGGGTGCAAAGTTTAACCCATAAAAAAAATATATTAGTATGGTCCTATGGTAAAATCAATAGAATACCATATTTCCCTATGACAAAACCGATGGTGAATTGGTATTTTTATTACCACCCTTTGCTTTGAGACCATCAGAAATATCTTACAGTTTTACCTATGGCAAACCTATGAGCCCTTTGTAAAATTTACATTCCCTGTCATAAAACCAATAGGGAATTTTACCACCAATGAAATTGTATAATATAATGTATCTCCTCGCCGTCAACGCTGCAGCATTTTCGTATACGAAGTGCAAAGTATACTAATCTAACACTTATTAGGACAGATAACCCTCCCAACTCATTTATGACCGAAATTATAATTTCTTCTAAAACCGTCATTTCTGCTCTCTCTGAGCTTTATACTAAGAAGGCGTATGATCCTGATGGTATCTTTCCTGTAGTTCTCAAAACTTGTGCTTCCATGCATGCACTCTGACTTGGTAAACTATTTCGTCTTTCTTTCTACTTCATTCTCCCTTTCTTGCTGGAAACGTAAGCGCATTCAGCCTGTGCCGAAGGGGGATCCCTCTCAACCCCATTTCTTTAACCTCCGTTCTTTCTAAAGTTTTCGAACCTATTCTTAACAGGAAGATTTGGAACCTCTCAATTCTTCTAATCTTATATCTGATAGCCAGTACGGCTTTCGTAAGAAACGTTCTACTTGTGATCTTCTTTTCTCTTACTCTTAGTCCTCTGCTCTTCGGCATTAAAATTTTGCTGTCGCGTTGGACATATCGAAAACTCTCGATATAGTCTAGGATAAAGCTTTGATTTTTAAACTTCCCTTTTTCGGTATCTATCCTTCTCTGATTTCCTTTCCAGTCGTTCTAATGCAGCTGTTGTGGACGGCCACCGTTCATCCTTTAAATCAGTGTACTAATAGTGGTGTTCCTCAGTTTTCTGTCCCATCCCGAATACTTTTTCTATTTTTCATTAATGACCTTCTCTCTATTACTTCGTCTCCTATGCTGATGACTCCACTCTTCATTACTCCTTTCAGTTTGAAAAACGTCCCTATCAACAGCAGTTAATAGACGCGAGGGTAGCCTTGGAGCAACTAAACTCTGATTTTTACGTATTTCAAATTGGGGCAGAGAAAATATGGTCATTTTCAATGCCTCAAAAACTGTTTCTTCGTCTCTCTACTCGACACAATCTTTCACACAACTACGATATCTTCTTCGAAAACACCCAACTCAAACCATCTGTTCTTAATATTCTCGATGCATCTTTTCTCTTGATCTTTCTTGGAAAGATCACATTACTTCTCTTTCTAAACAAGGTTCTAAGAGGGTGGGTGTTCTGAAGCGCCTTCAGAATTTCTTCACGCCACCCCAGTTGCTTTCTCTCTATAAGGGTGTTGTTCGCTCCTGTATGGAGTATGCTTCACATATCTGGGGTGGTTCCACTCATACAGCTCTCCTTGACAACGTGAAATCTAGGTCTTTTCGTCTCATCAACTCTCACATTCTCTCCAGTCTCTTTCTCTATACTATTGCTATTACAAAGGACACTGCTCTTCTGAATTCTCCCGTCGCATACCTCTTACATTGCTCGCCCGACACGCTTTTCTACACATTCTCATCCTTTCTCTGACCCCAGACTTAACCGCTATACTCAATCTTACATGTACTTTACTGGTGAAGTCTGGAACACACTCCCTTTATCTGTTTTCCCAGCTTACTATATATATATATATATATATATATATATATATATATATATATATATATATATATATATATATATATATATATATATATATATATATATATATATATATATATATATATATATATATATATATATATATATATATATATATATATATATATATATATATATATATATATATAAATAAAAGCTTAGAAAACTTTATTTCACGTTTGTAGTTATGTAAATAATTTAATAAATTTTCATGCATACCTATATTGATTCCACATGAAGAGCCAAAGGCATTTCATTGATGTTACATAGAATAGAGCTGAAAGACAAAAGTAAATTGAACTTCAATATACAAACTATAAAACGCTGGATATTTTAATAATTTGATAATTATAGTTCTCATAATTAAGAAAAAAAAATTTTACCTGGTATCCGACCCAACCCTATTGTGAGGCATATGTTGGATCTCCTGATGGAGGGGTCCGTGGTCCAGTCGAGCCTAATGTTAAAGAAATCATGGGGAGGGTCTCGGGTGAAGAGGAGACGATTTGGAACTTTGGTGTTAAGAAAAGAGCTGAGAAGTTGACGGGACAGATAGCAATTCCACCCTATCAGTAATAGGGGGAGGATCCTGTGAACGCCATCCTGAAATAACTGTGGATTCGGTTCAACAAGGTAATATCTTAACATTTCATTGACAAAGAGTTTCAAAGCTCTTGCCCTGTCCCAACCTAGGAGGGGGCCGAGAGTGGTCGAGTAGGGAATGAGTTTGAAAATGGAAGTAGCCTTTCTTTAAGAGTAATCTTTTATTTTTTTGACTGTCATAAAAAACTTTTCCACCAAACTTCATCACTGGCTACATGAACATGATAAAAATGAGCTGCATGATACATAAAAAATAAATTATACAACCAAATGGACTGGGCAAAAGAAAATATATAATTTCGGTTGCGAAAATTGAGACCGCTCCAAACCAAGAGTCAGAAAAAACTCTCCCTCTAAACCTAACCCTGTAGAAGCGGGATTTGGCCGCAACCTCAGATGAGCTCCTCCCCTCTCTCCTAAACTACATACGCCGTCTCAATAATGTGCACCACACGGAGCTGATGCAAATTATACAGCTAAGTACAGGACAGTCTTCACAGTGGTTAATGAGGTTCGGTTGCACTTTGGCAGCCCAGTCCAGTCAAAGGCGATGAGGACCGGCTTTTCCCCTCTACATTCACCCACGAGAAAGAAATTCCCAATCGGTCCAAGACCGTCGTGCAACAAATTCGTATACTATTAAGAGTCCTGAAGGTGGAAAGCTTCGGGTGAAGAAACAGGAAATTAAAATGTAAGTCAAAAAAAAAGGAAAGAATAAGAAATTCCCATTTCATGGTGGGAAGTGTAGGAGAAAAATAATGAAAATGTAAAAAAAAAAAAATTAACTACTAAAACAATAACAATAATTAAAAAATAACAGTAAAAAATCAAAATACCCACAACAAAAGAACAATAACTATATAAAGACACAAAACATAAATCATACACAATTAAACCTTTGTAGATGCTGGAAAAGCGACATTTCAACACCTTTTGGAATACCTCTCTTACAAATAACATTCTGTCTCATGACAGAGTTTGAAAACTTCAAAAAAGAAGAAAAAAACTAACTTTACAGAAAAAGTAATCCTATTTCAAATTATTCTATTCCGTATAACCAAAATGATTTTCAAACCTCTACAGACTTTAAAACCTCAAGAATTTAAAATAAAACACTTCTGAAAAAAAGATAATGTATTACAGAGATCCATCTACATAATTATTGGTACATCTCGTATCTTTAATCTGACACTAATAAAACTTGGTTAAATAAGTTACTTAAAGTTACATCAGTTTTTCTTTTTAAAAATAAAAGTTAATGCTATATTTTATGTAGAAAAATCAAAATATTTTTATTTTTTTTCAATATATTAACACGAAAAAATATATATATATATATATATATATATATATATATATATATATATATATATATATATATATATATATATATATATATATATATATATATATATATATATATATATATATATATATATATATATATATATATATATATATATATATATATACCTTGCCGTATTTGTGAAAATAAAAGTTAAAAAAAGTATTTGGAATTAATGTTTCACAGAAATATTTTTAAAGGTGATGTGAGAAAAGTATGAATAAATATTTATTTTTAAAAAAAAAATCACAATATATATATATATATATGTATAAATATTTACAAAACCTCTTTTAAACAGTTTTAACAACTTTTATATTCAACATCACCATTTTTTTTTTTTGTTATTACTCCGTTTTACATTTGTGGTATTTTATTAAGTAACGAAAAATAAAATTATACTTCGCTTGCTAAATGAGAAAATAATAATAATAAAAATAAATAAAAAAGTTCCACCTTTTTTCTGTGAAATTTTTTTGACTTTTCAATGTTTAAATTTTACAGTTTTAAAAAGTCTCCTAAAATACTTTTCACGTTAAACATTTAATTATCATAATCAACTTAGTCACATAGTATACATGTGCATTTGTGTGTGTAATATATATAATATATATATATATATATATATATATATATATATATATATATATATTATATATATATATATATATATATATATATATATATATATATATATATATATATAATATATATATATATACAGAGTACACAGGGGAGCGCCCTAAATTGGCAACTCCACTCTTTTAAACAGGTACAATTACTAAACTTTTGCAAATTAGGACGAAGTACGAGCGCGTTTAGAAGTGGCAGTTTCTCTGGTGCGTTTTTTGGGTGGTTCTTCTGCCTGGCGCTTCTGAGGAGAGTCGTCTAGGCTTATCACTTCAACACCGCCGCCGCCGCCACCGCTACTACTGCCACTACCACTATTATTGCTGTTACTACTGCTGCCGCCACTACGTCTCGAAGAAGAACGCGATCCAACTTTTGTGATTGTTATTTCTTTGCTCACAGAAGGCTGCAAAGAAAGAAAAAAAAATAATAATAATAAGAGGTTCAAAATTAAACAAGATTTTTAACTATTAATAAACATCGATTTGCATTTGTATTTTACAACACATTTTAAGGCTTCCAACACCATTACTTTCTAACCTCTTAGTCTCCCCATTTACATACTAAAGTTGTGCATATTCAACTAGAATTTATATTTTATTATAGTCCAGGAGCAACTACAGCTAACTGAATTAGCGGTCGCAATAAAATGAAAAACTAACATCTGGAATAGATTTTTGAACATACCACTTAAAAAAAGATATCAAAAGTATATGATTACTGTCATAGTACTTTTAGAATTTGAATAATATTACCCCACCTTATAAAATACTGTACACGAAATCATATTTAAAATATGATCTCACTTATTCGAAGCGCTTGTTCAAATTCATCTCTAACATTTTAAAGGTACTTATAAAGTTTGACTTTTTTTTAATGAGTTTTTAAAATGCTGAAACTGACAAAACATTTGAACTAGGAATAATATGCACAGAGGTAGCAACAAAGAACCAGGACTAATGTACATTAGTAGAGGTAGCAACGAAGTTATTTTCGTAATTCATCTTCACTTTGCAATTAAAGTAAATAACCTGACTGATTTCCATAAGTCACAACTATCCATTTTACAAGAACTTGACCTATCTGCCAACATTCCCTTTATATAATTAAACATTTTGTAAAATTTATATATATATATATATATATATAATATATATATATATATATATATATATATATATATATATATATATATATATATATATATATATATATATATATATATATATATATATATATATATATATATATATATATATATATATACACTTACCGAATCTTTTTTAGGTGATGCTTTCGATTCAGTTTTTGGACTCTTTGCAGCAGGCTGAGGAATGATTGTAATTTCATCATTTATTTTGAGGGGGGTTTCTGTTCCTGCAAACAGCAAAAAAAAAAAAAAAAAAGGCTTCATTAAGTTTATGAAATAGGAATATCGGAACTGTAAAATATCTAATGCATAGAAAAAAAGGGGGAGAGTAAAAAAGTATTTAAAAAAAATAAAGAAAAATTAACAGCATTCACTTTTTTTTCATATCTGCTCTGGGTGGGCAAACGCCAGAGGCCACTAATTTACACCACCACAGTTGGGGGAATATCAAAATCAAAATGAAAGGCCGACATGTCCCAATACACGGCATTTGAAATTATATATATAATTATATTGAATTTTTAAGTCTGCTATACTGGGAATCGAACCATCGACCTCTTGGATAGTAAGCAATAGCGTTACTAACCGAGCCAAGACAGTACAAAAGAGGAACCGTGTCGGAAAGTCTCAAGAAATACTTATCAAGCCTATATATATATATATATATATATATATATATATATATATATATATATATATATATATATATATATATATATATATATATATATATATATATATATATATATATATATATATATATATATATATATATATATATATATATATGCTTGAATTCTTCTATCAGTACCTGTAACAGGTTTTTTGGCAGGAACTGAGGAACTCGTTGTGGTCGAGCTTCCTCCACTTTCGTTGCTTTTATTCTTATTAACGACGGAGTGGGCAGAATAAACGTGGTTCTCAAAGAGTCTATACATGTTAAAGGTGGCAGTGCAAACCGTACACTTGTAGGACAAATGAGCTGGCTTAAGTGTCATTTTGTGATCTCTACTCACATGGTTCAGAAG
This sequence comes from Armadillidium nasatum, assembly GCA_009176605.1. NCBI lineage: Eukaryota > Metazoa > Arthropoda > Malacostraca > Isopoda > Armadillidiidae > Armadillidium > Armadillidium nasatum. Next base: position 220,901 of record SEYY01000711.1, read on the forward strand.
TTTCCATTGGAATACCTGCATTGAAAATAAAGGAAAATATTTGATCGTATAATTATCTAATAATAATTTTCAAAAAACCTGTATTATTTAGTATACATTGTAATATAAGATGATATCACTAAAATATGTTTCATAAAACAATGAAAAAATTAAAGAATTTTCTTACCTTTCCACAAATTGGACATCGACCAGCATCTTTTCCTTTGTTAGCTGCTTCTTGCATTGAAGAAGTAACTAACCCATGAGTTCCTAACAGATGTCTCTCTAAGCCCTAAGATGAATAAAATTATTAAACAATTGTCTATTTGCAACAAAAACAAATAAATAAATAAAATTTAAAAAAAATAAATTTCAATACGAAAAGAATTTCAAAACAAAGACGTTGATAATTGTCTAACTAAAAATTGAAAATTATTTAAAAGAAGTTACTAGTCAAAGTTTTTAAAGACTCTCTCACCTGGTCTGTAAAGAACCTATGTTGACACTTCTGGCAATTGAGGGGCGGTCGATTGTAAATCATTTTAGGATGAATTTTAACTTTATGAATGAGGTTCATATGATTACGAAGCTGTTCCAAATCCTAAAATATATTCAATGAAAGATGAAATTAGGGTTATATATATATATATATATATATATATATATATATATATATATATATATATATATTATATATATATATATATATATATATATATATATATATATATATATATATATATATATATATATAATATATATAAATATATATATATATGATAATCTATTTATATATTAATGAGCTAAGTTGACTACTATTTACATGATAATAAAATTTAGTTAAGAGAAGTTCAAAAATTAGCTTTTCTAACCTTAATACATAAATAAAAAAATTACAAATGAACTATATATATATATATATATATATATATATATATATATATATATATATATATATATATAATATATATATATATATATATATATTATATATATA
>SEYY01000711.1:226876-243537 GCA_009176605.1 Armadillidium nasatum
CTTTTCAAGGAGAATTGCATGAGTGGAACCACCACAGATATATTAGGCGTACTCCATACAGGGGCGAACAACACCCCTATAAAGGGCAAGCAACTGGGGTGGTATGAAGAAGTTCTGAAGGCGCCTCAGAACACCCAACCTCTTAGAAGCTTGTTTAGAAAGAGAAGTAATGTGATCTTTCCAAGAAAGAGCACATTACTTAATATTAAGGAGATGGAAGTTTGAGTTGTGTGTTTTCAAAGAAGGTGTTTTATTGTGGAAGGTTGTGTCAAGTAATGAGATGGAGGAATAGAGTTTTTGAGGCATTGAAAACGACAATGTTTTCTTTGCCCCAATTGGAAATACGAGATAGATCAGAGGTTAGCTGCTCCAAGGCCACCCTCCCTGCGTTTATTAACTTGTTGTTGGGAGGGGCGCCTTTCAAGAGTAATTAAAGGTGGAGTCAACTGCATAGGAATGAATAGAAGAATAGAGAGAAGGTTATTAATGAAAAGCAGAAAACGTGTTGTGGATAGGACAGATCCTTGAGTAACACCACTATTAATAGATTTATAGTTGTACTATAGAACGACCAGAAAGGAAATTAGAGAGGAACCCACAGAGAGAGGGATAGATTCCGAAAGAGGGAAGTTTGGAAATCGAAGCTTTGTGCAAGACTCTATCGAAAGCTTTCGATATGTCCAGCAACACTGCAAAAGATTCACCGAAATGCCGAAGAGTGGAGGAACAAGAGTCAGAGAGGAGGGAAAGATGATGACCAGTAGAGTGTTTCTTCCGAATATATATATATATATATATATATATATATATATATATATATATATATATATATATATATATATATATATATATATATATATATATATATATTATATATATATATATATATATATATATATATATATATATATATAAAAAACTCACCACGTCCTGCTTAGTTGGATTAGTTTTAAGTTTTTCCACTCTTCTTTTTTGCATTTTTAAAAGATCAGCCTGAATAAATTCTTGAGTATGATTGAGTCCAAGTTCAAGAAAGAATTTCCCAAGGGCACTTCTATAATAGCCTTCCCATCTGTTAGGAAAAAGCGAAAAATAATAATAATCAATTTGGCTATATGAGTAGATAAAGTATAATTAAAGCTTAAATTTTAAGTATTAATTAAAATCATTACACGCTCATTAAAAGCCTATTAAAATTTGAGGACTACCAAGAATTGCTGGTTAGATTAACTGATAAAAAAAACTTGCATTACTCTAAACATTAGTATCATATTCTGTTCCTCATATTCTATTACGAGTTATCACTCACGAAATTCAAAAACCTAAAGTATTATTCTCTCAACTACAATTATATAATTACTGTACAACATTTACTGTACATATATACTGTACAATTATATAATTACTGTACAACATATTTATTTGTACATATATACTGTACAAGATACCCTACATATTTTGAAAGGGTTTATTTTGAACTCAAAAATTTACTTTTTAAATAGTTAATGTACAACCTCTTCAGGTTCATTTTGAGCCCAAAATTTTACTTTTTAACTTACCTTCCAAGATGACTGAAATCTTCTTTGTCTTCCTTGTCTAATTCAATAATTTCTTCTTCTTTCGCTTTTGGTTTTTCTTCTTTTTTGTTTTCTTTATTTTCACTACTTGCGATTTCCTTACTTTCATCTTTCTTTTCTTCATCTTTTCTTTCCTTTTCTACTTCTTTTATTTCTGCTTCATCCGATTCCTTTTTCTCTTCTACAACTTCACTATCCACCTCCATTTTTTCATCTTCTTTTTTGTCTTTTTCATCATCTTTGTTGGAGGTTTTTTCTTCTTCTTCTTTTTCTTCTTTACTTTCATCTACCTCCATCTTTTCTTCCTTATCCTCTTTTTCCTTCTCGGGTTCTTCTTCTACTTTCTCTTCGCTTTTCTTCTTTTCTTCTTCTTCTTTTTTCTTTTTTTCTAAGTCTTCTTCTTCTTCCTTCTTCTTTCTCTCTTCTTCTTCTTCTTCCTTTTTCTTTTTTTCTTCCTCCTTTTTTCTCTTTCCTTCCTCTTCTTCGTGTTCTCTTTTAATGCGGTCTAAATAGTCTCTAATTGATTCCTTTTAAAGAAAAAAATTATTATTAACACTATATATATATATATATATATAATATATATATATATATATATATATATATATATATATATATATATATATATATATATATATATATATATATATTATATTTAACATTTCATACTTCTACCCTTCAACAGGATGAATTTAATTTTATATAACACCAAAAAAGTATTTATTTTTTTTTTCAATTAAAATTTTCTTCAGTTTACTTAGTTTTTTTATGATAAAAGAATTTTTTAATTGGTGTTTCTACTAGAAGCACAAAATTAGGAAATGACCAAAAAAGAAAAAGAAAAAAGTTTCTCCATAAAGCTTTAAACAGTTAAGTTTTTAACATTTTTTTTTTTTTTCAATAAATAACTATTGAAAGCATTTTTACTATGAGAATTAAAAGACACTTTATACAAATATACCATAATTTTTTTTTTTTTTTTTTGGGGGGGGGGGGGGGAAATGAGATATTACATTTAAAAAAAAAAACTAAATACAAAGTAAATTAATTTTTCTAATATAAACTTAAATTTTAATCCCTCATGTAAAATAATTAACAAATATAAAATATAAAAGCAATATCAAATGGAATAAACTAAAACCAACGTTTTCGCAAAGCAAAAGCACAGATATATACTAACCACTGGTTTTCCTTCCATAACATATGGAACAATAAATGATGGAGCTTCTATAACGTACGCATCATCTTGCAAGGCTCCTAAGGTATTGTAATACTGTTGTAATGTAGCAATGTAATGAGGATTAGAAACCGATGTTCCTCCTTGTGCTACCAACACCTGTAAACAGAAAACAACAACTATATTATAAACGTTCTTCAAATTGTTGTCTTTTGACTCTAAAACTCAACCAAGTAATGTACACACAATTAAAACACGATAATTAAGTAATGTTATACATATTAATAAATTGAACCTAACATATTAAATTTCCTTTTTTAAGCATACCTGCTGTATTGCATTTAAATAAGCACTCTGTAATCCTTGCATGGCTGGATTACCACCGGTAATAGTTTGGATAGCAGTTTGAATATTTGCTGTGGCATTTGTTGATACTGTAGTTTGTGCTGAAACATTACTAGTGATTTTACTTTGAGCGTTGCCGTGATGGGTAGACATGCCACCCTGGCCTTTTATCAATGTGTTTGTATCGATGATGATTACATTTGAATTGTCTTTTCCACTTCCTCCTTTGTGCTAAAAGTACAATAATATATATATATATATATATATATATATATATATATATATATATATATATATATATATATATATATATATATATATATATATATATATATATATATATATATATGATATAGATGTAAATATTGCCAAAATTGTTTTTACTACGGAAATAATTTTTTAATTTCATATATCACTATCATTTATAGCATTTAAATCACCATGTGGAATTTCCAAATTCAATTATATAAAAGAGAATAGTTTATTCCTCTCGCTCATTCTTTCTTATAATAAAGAAACTGTTTTGAATGGCATTTGAAATTCATTTTAACCTAAACTCATTAAATCAATCAACCATAGGAATAAATGCAGAGTATAATAGATCGGAGGTGTTCAGATTTCTTGTTTTCAATTTTTTTTCCTTTTAAAATCTATTAATTATTTAACAATATTTAAGCACATAAGAAAGTTAAACTTCGATAACGCATACACTTAAAACATTCAGCAGTTCACTCTCACGATATGTTTAAAAAAAAAAAAAAAAAAAAAAAAAAAAAAAAAAAAAATCCACTATAATCAGTTTAATTTTTTTTTCCTTTTTTTTTTTTTATAATAAAATAACAACACAATCTTTAACCACCACTTCTTAATTCATTACACTACATAACAGAACACAAATACATATAATTTCTGCACATCAAAGAGTTAAATTTTTTATGCTCTGGTAACTGCCCTCCACAATTAAAGTCAAAACAAAAGCATTTCTCTGTAGTTACAAATGCTACTTGCTTTAAACAAATTATTATTTGTAAAGATAAAAGTGATGGATATAAAATGGCAATATTTCATAGATGAAAATCCTACAAACTTTCACTGCAAACTATTATTATTTTTAAGATTTATAAATCAATTAATCAAAGAAATAAACAAACAGAATCATTCATGAATAATGAGGAAAATTTTTCAAAAATAATGGTGACAATGGATAATGAAACTGAAAAACAATGAGAAACATCACTGAAATAAAATTTCAAAAAATGGATAAAATACTGTATACAAAGTATTCAAAAGCTGGGGAAAAAAAATAATAATAATAATAATTCCAAACACAAATAATAATAATAATAATAATAATAATAATAATAATAATAATAATAAAACAAAGCAAATATTTAAAATGACACCTTTAAAATTTTTTAAATCAAATTATAATGATCTATTTCTATATCTAGATTATAGAGCATGAAATATTTTTTAAAAAAGTTAAGCAAAATCTAAATGGCAACTTAAAGGTTAGATATCATAGAGGTAAAGTTAAATTTTTAATCATTAAGAATAAAAAAAATGAAAATAGATTGCCATACTGAACACATATTAGAAAGTGAGTTTCCCTTTCCCTAGAATTTATTCAGAATTTGTAACTAAGATAAAGGCTATAAAAATAATGACATGAGTCTATAACTGTCTGCAAATAATAATAATAATAATAATAATAATAATAATAATAATAATAATAATAATAATAATAATAATAAATTATATTTTGAAGTACCCATTTTTTCTGCACAATGGCAGGATGGGAGCAACAGCTGCAGAAGCATGACCTTGAAGGCTAGCCTCCTATGGAACTCTAATCTGAAGTAATAATAATAATAATAATAATAATAATAATAATAAATAAATAAAAATTAAATAAAAAAATAAACATAAAAACATGCATACCAAAGGTTCTCTCTGCTTTATGGACTTGAAGCGCTCTTGAAAAGTAGTCTATAAAACAAAACAAAAAAAAGAAATAATATACTACTGTAATAAAAAAAAATGTAAAATCAAATAAAAAAGCAAAAATTTAATTAAATGTAAATAACAGTTAGTTTCTAGTATCTATTTAACTCCTTCCCTTAAGTATTCATATATTGCTTAAACTTAGTGGTACAAGTTAAAGTGATATCTTGATGGGTTGGCGTCAGGGTTGGCATTGATTAAATCAAATTGATTTAATCAGTTGATTAAATCAATTGATTTTTTTATGAAAAAATCATGATTTTTTTGATTTTTAAAAAAAATAATATAACTTTTTTTTTATTTGTTTTATTTTGTCATATTTTTTGATACATAATGATATAACAGATATATTAGTTCCTTCTTACTGTGTTAAAAAACTTTAAAGTAGTTTATATATTAGAAATATAACTTCCTTAATATTTGGTTCAAGATTTCATATATAGGGTAATACAAGAATCTGATCTTCATTAATATAATTTATCCAATATAGAACTGTTAGAGTTTAGAATTCCTAATATATATTCAATCAAATCTTCAACAAAATTTTATTGAGCTTTAATCTAATGCAATTTGAGGTTATAGACAAAAGAGAAAACAGAAAAGACAATTCCTTTTAATTTTCAACCATTTAAATTTTTATACATTATAAGAAAACAATATTCCTCTATATAAATTATAAAAGAAAGAAAATTTAAGCACTTTTGATGCATAATCATTAATCCATAAATTAAATACATAACTTGAAAAATTATATATTATATAATATATATATATATATATATATATATATATATATATATATATATATATATAATATATATATATATATATATATATATATATATATTTATTTTTCAAGTTATGTATTTAATTTATGGATTAATGATTATGCATCAAAAGTGCTTAAATTTTCTTTCTTTTATAATTTATATAGAGGAATATTGTTTTCTTATAATGTATAAAAATTTAAATGGTTGAAAATTAAAAGGAATTGTCTTTTCTGTTTTCTCTTTTGTCTATAGCCTCAAATTGCATTAGATTAAAGCTCAATAAAATTTTGTTGAAGATTTGATTGAATATATATTAGGAATTCTAAACTCTAACAGTTCTATATTGGATAAATTATATTAATGAAGATCAGATTCTTGTATTACCCTATATGAAATCTTGAACCAAATATTAAGGAAGTTATATTTCTAATATATAAACTACTTTAAAGTTTTTTAACACAGTAAGAAGGAACTAATATATCTGTTATATCATTATGTATCAAAAAATATGACAAAATAAAACAAATAAAAAAAAAACAGTTTTATTATTTTTTTTTTAAAAATCAAAAAAATCACCAACCCTGGTTGGCATGTTAATGACAATAAACCAAGAACAACCCTGCATGCCAAGTCAATGTCATAGTCAAACTATGACATTATAAAAGCAATATCAAATAGAATAAACTAAAACAGGTGTTTTCACACAGCAGAGGACAGAAATATAACTGATTCTGTAAATAAAATTGCTAATTTTTCTCATATTACTATAACTTAACATATTACATAATTAATATATATATATATATATATATATATATATTATATATATATATATATATAATATATATATATATATATATATATATATATATATATTATATATATATATATATATATATATATATATATATATATATATATATATTTGAAAAGCCAACCTCACACAGGTTGGTGTAGCACAGCAACAACACAAATTTTCAGCATTTCTGATAAATTTTCAGTAAGTAATTTACATTTACAGAGTAATTTGAATATTTCAAGACATTTATTTATTAAGGACAGGCCGGAGATAATGATCTGGTTATCCAGCCTTTTTTTTTAGTATTCGGCTGGATATCCGTTATTAAAAAAAAAAAAATTCTTAATTATAAGAACTAAAATTTTCAAATTATAAAAATATCCAATATTTCATATTTTTCTACTTAATTCTATATAACTATTTTTGGTTCTTCATGTTAAATTAATATTGATATGTTTTCAAAAATTTATTAACTTATCCACACAACTACAAACTTGAAATAAAATTTCAAAGTTTTTTTTGTAAAAAAAATAAAATAATAAAAAAATATATATATATATATATATATATATATATATATATATATATATATATATATATATATATATATATATATATATATATATATATATATATATATATATATAATAAACAAGGGTTGAATAAATATATAGAAACAATAGAAATAAAGAATGAATAAATATGACAAACATGAACTCGAAATAGAAGATTCGCCAAAGGTTCTCGTGTGTCACGTGTGGTAGGAAACCTAAAACATCTGTAGGAAGCGTCATTTGCTGTGTTCAACATTCTATGCTGGTACCAGTGATGTATGTCCAAGCTTGCAAAGTTTCAAAGAGGGAAAATTGTTGGCTCCCAGATGTGGAATCCATATATATGGGCATATATTATGATTCCAGAAAATATCATTCGATAAACACTAGTGTGGAAATAATTCAAAATTGAGTGATAGAACAGACGAGCATTGTGAAGGTCTGTGACAGAAAATAAGAGAACAACAGCTGCAAAGGTTGCTCCTATAAGCTGAATACCAGTCTTGCAAATCCTGCGAAGAATAGTGGAGAACTCAATAGGCTCAATATTCATGGGCGTGCTGCAATCACCAAAAACCTTTTGTAAGCAATAAGGATGTCAGAAAGTGGTCAACACTCAAAAGGATTTAACTGCCTCATAGTGGAAGACACATCATATGAATTGAATTTCACAGTTCTGGACCTCTGACCTAGACCTAAATATGATCCAGACTTAGTTATGCCAAAGGTGAGGCATGGAGGAGGTTCCGTCAAATCTTGGACAGCCATATCATGGTAATCTGCGAGGCCAATTATCATCATGCGTAATTATGTAACTGCTAGGGATTATGTACGCATTTTGGGTGACCATTTCATCCAATGGAACAGAGAAAGTTTTTTTTTGAAGGTAGTGCCTTCTGTCAAGAAAATAAGGCTCCAATTCATCCAGCTCATGTTACCCAGTCATGGTTTGATGAACATGTATATGAAGCTTCATGTCTTCCCTCGCCCCCAAAATCGCCAAGCCTTTATAAAGAGCCCCTATGGTTAATAATAATGGATAATAGGGCTCAAGAACACTATCCACTACTAGTATCTCTACTGGAATTTCGTCTACATTTGCATGAGGAATGGTATAACATCCCATTATGTACCATCAAGGACTTATATTTTACCATTTCTAGAAAAATTCATGCTAACATATATGTGAAAGGTGATCCCATGCCATATTATGAAATAAATTCATGCATTTACCAAGTTTAAATATTTTTATCCAACCCATATATATATATATATATATATATATATATATATATATATATATATATATATATATATATATATATATATATATATATATATATATATATATATATATATATATATATATATATATATATATATTTAGGGATGGAGTGAAGTATCGGTAAGTATCGGTATATTTTCAGGTATCGGTACCGGGAAAGTTTTAGGTATCAGTATCGATGAATTTGAAAGTCTTAGTATCGGTATTGGTATTTTGGTATATTTTCCGGTATCGGTACTGGTAAATTTTAGGTATCGATATCGGTGAATTTGGAAGTCTTGGTATCGGTATTGGTAAAAATTTTGGTATCGCTCCATCCCTAATATATATATATATATATATATATATATATATATATATATATATATATATATATATATATATATATATATATATATATATATATATATATATATATATATCATATTGATGTTACAAACTTCTATACATAGAAGGTGAAATCATCACAATGAAATTCCACCGAATACATATAGGGCCATAAACCACTAGTTTACATGATACTGAGGGGGACAATATGAGGAATAGCACAAACACTGTACACCACAGCTAAAGACTATGCAGGTTCCATAGGAGGGATGCCATAACTAGTGTTACAAAAAAGGTAGGAGACATCATCAAAGGAACATCTCGTATACTGAATGCCAAGGGGAGTCATCTAAAAGAGAAGGTGTATGGAAAGGACATTACCGAGAGGAAATATTTATTGCAGAAACAAAGAAGGCGCAACATGAATTAGGTACACTAAGGAAGTCCTGTGGCTAGCTGCAGGCCAGTAGTATGGTCTGCCAGTGCAAGTTATATATACATATCCAGACTTGGGGCTTACATTTTGAACACCTGTTGTAATGGCATTCCTCCCCCCCCCCTTATGTTTCCTGCTACATAACAAACACGGGTGCATGGTGTTTGTTTCATTCCTAAATTGTCCCATTGATGTAACATGAAAGAGTGGCTTATGGCTCTATATGTATCAGTGAGATTTCACTGTGATGATGTCACCTTCCATCAGTAGAAGTTTATATATATATATATATATATATATATATATATATATATATATATATATATATATATATAATATATATATATATATATATATATATATATATATATATATATATATAAATATTTAAAATAAGCTATTAATGTTAATTTAAATTAATATCAGCAATTTTAACTGGATATCGGGCCAGATAGTAAAATTGGCTGGATATCTGGTTATCCAGCCCATCCCTACTTAATAATGCAAAATTCTATTGCAATTGAATATTGTGTAATAAAAGATACGTATATTACTTGTTTCTGTTACTGTAACCTCTCTCTATTACATCCATATGCTCAAAAAACCTTTTATGGCCACCAATTCAATCATCCTGAGCTTGAGGAATGGAGTGTGTTGTTTCAGTAAGATGGAGCTAAATTACATACAGCTCAAAGATCACTGCAATTTTTAATTAAGCTTGCAGATCAGCTGATCTTGTTGTGTGACAATGATGGAGTTCTCTGGCCTCATTCCTTGTGACTGTTTTCTGTGGGGCTACTTAAATTAGGAATGTATTCCTCATCAACCACAAACCTTTGACTCCTTTAAAGTTTTTATTCAGCGAGAGTTAGTTGTTGTTCCATCTGACATGGCCCGTCAGGTCATGGCAGTCTTCAGATTATGACCCAAAGAGTGTACAGCTATTGATGGCCAAAAAATTTGGATACTACATTCTTCAAAACTTGATAACTTAAAACAGTATTGAATGACATTCATGTGTGTAGACAATAATTACCTGTAACTAAATTTTTTTTTTTTTTTTTATTTAAATAATATAATATAATTATATTATATATATATATATATATATATATATATATATATATATATATATATATATATATATATATATATATATATATATATATATATATATATATATATATATATATATATATATATATATATATATATATATATATATATATATATATATATATTAAATTAGCAACTAATGTAAATTTTAAGGGATATCCAACAATTTTATCCAGATATCCAGTTGGATAGTAAAAACCAGATATACAGTATCGTTTTTGAAATTTGCCAGATATTTGGTATCTGGTTATCAAGCAAATTCACTATCCAACTCATCCCTAATATATATATATATATATATATATATATATATATATATATATATATATATATATATATATATATATATATATATATATATATATATATATATATATATATATATATATATATATATATATATATATATATATATATATATATATATATATATATATATATATATATATATATATATATATATATATATATATATATATATATATATATATATATATATATATCATTACTTACTCCTTTATGGGTTTCCTTGGCTTTCTTTACGTCTGATTCACTTATAGCTAAAGGATCACTCTCCTCTATCATTTCAATGTCACTTTCTTCATTTTTTTTCACTTCTTTCGTAATTCTTATATCATCGTCATCATCAATTATGTCCCTAGGATCTGGATCTACATATTTTACAGGTTTTGTAATACCACTTGAACTACGTGTAACCCTTTTAACTATTTCAACATTTATTTCTTTTTTCTTTTTTGGGGTCTTTTTTGGGGCTGGTTCTTTTTTACCTTCTTCGGTAGTAGGTGTTTTACCTTCTTCAGCAGGTGTTTTACCATCTTCAGTAGTAGGTGTTTTGCCTTCTTCAGCAGTGGAAGTTTTACCTTCTTCGGCAGTAGAACTTTTACTTTCTTCGGCAGTAGAAGTTTTACCTTCTTCGGCAGTAGAAGTTTTACCTTCTTCAGCAGTAGAAGTTTCAGATTTTTTAGCTTTGTCATCAAGATCTTCACTTTTTTCTGCTTCTTTCTTTTCTCCAGCTTCCTCAATTACTTCTTTACTTTCATTTTCTCCTTTTTCACTTACTGTTTTACTCTTATCATCTTCAGGTTTTTTGGAATCATTATTACTTTTATCAAGAGACTTTTCCTTCTCTAATTCATCATTAGTTTGATTGTCTGATTTTGTTTCATTTACTTTATCAACACTTTGTACAATATCAGATTTTTCTTCTGATTTCATGGTGCTTGTATCATTACTCCTTTCACCCTTTTCCACTTTTTCAGTATTTGAACTAGAACTAGATTTATTAGAAATTTTTATTTCACTATTTGTTACGATTTTATCAACACTATCATTATTATCACTAGCTATTGTTTTTGAATCAATATCTGTACAACTAATAACTTTCCCATTTTGGGAGATGTTATCACTCTCATTTAGCTCTTTATTAGAGTCTTTTGTTATACACACACTATCTGATTTTGGTAATTCACAACTGTCTATATCTGATTTTGATAATTCACAATTGTCTAAAGAACTTTTATCACTTATATCTCCATTAACTTGAGGAGATTTACACTCAGGTTCACCATTTTCTAAATTTTCGGTGTGATTCATCTTCTTCACCTCCTCTTTGGGTATAGATGAGTGACCGTTTAAAGTAGCAGAAATGCTTGAACCTAAGAAAAAAAATAAGTATAAGCACTTTTTAAGAATATATGAATATAAAAAAGTAAGTTTAGTCAATAAGTTAACTTTAAGAGTACATAATACAAAAGAGAATAAAAATGCAAGGAAATCAAACATAAATTTTAGAACATGTATTACTATATTTCAGTAGAAGACAATAAAATAATGATTACTACTATCATTCTTATTAAAAGTTGTTTTCTCTATCCAAGAAAAGATTGAAATTGATGGTTATTCTTATATTTCGAAGTATTGCTTTAAATTCCATTCAGGAATTAAATCATTATGGTTCAATATTCTTTATCTAATGCAGAATAGAGACCTCATATAATACGTTTTTTGTCAGTTAGGAACTGGGTATCTCAATAAGAGTTTGAAACAGAATCCAATGATAAATAAAAAAGCATAGTTATAACCAATTATTTTAAATTTTTATATTGTTTAGAATATTTTACTTTTGACTTATTAAATAATTTCATAATTTAAATTGCTAAAGTCACATCATCTTACCTTATTATTTATTATTTGTTAATGAAGCTAGTTAGTAATGTAATACAAAGGTAAACTTAGGAAATACTGACTATAATTAGCTAAAATTTAAAGATGTCATCCCATATTCAAAAATCATCAAAGTGAAAAATTGATATTAAAACAAATTAGAACATAACTTGAAGACAGAATCTGACTTAAATAAAGAATTTAATTCAAACCATTTAAAAATGTATGAAAGATTCGTCAATTTTAAAATATATTCTGTCACAGTGTTTCAAGGTTAAGACTATTTGAATTGAAAGTAGAAAACCTAATTGATGGAGAAGAGAAATGAGAAAAAATTTAAAAAATAAAACAGACTTTATAAGAAATTCAAGGAAAGTAACAAGGGAGCTAAACTTTTTACATTTCAGTAATTAATCCAAGCAGTTTAAAAAGGAGTTCTAATTAAGAGATAATGGATATTAATCTAGAAATTTAGAATGAAAACATGAAACATTTTTAAGTTTTTAAAAATGTAATAAATATAGGAGAATGGGTCAACTTATGATGGATAATCATTGCAACTGCTAATTTGATAATCAATTTTTATTACATAATTTGCTTTAGTTTACAGAACAGATTTTAAGAATTTAGAACGCTTTGTGTCCTTTTAAATTGAGGTTGAGGAAATTAAAAGAGTACTAATCATATTGGCTAGAATAAAATGCATGTCCTATTAGTAATGTGTTAGGATTTTAAAGAAAGGTTGTAGTTTTGTAATTTGTAGATAGATTTCACATGATCCAAGTATTCTGGCTGACTGATTTTATAAGATGTTCACAAGTATCATATACAAGGATTTTCATATGCCCTAAAAGAGAGGTCAAGATTTTAGAATAGGCTGGCCAAGCAACCAGACCCTCACTCTTCCAATTCAGTATGTGGGTGGAATATATGCAATTCAAAAATTCCTTTATATCATAACTAAAGTATGCTAGTACACCATGGTTTGGCAACAACATATGTTTATGCACAAAGTGGCAACTCTATTTTATTCACACGAATTTTCTTTGGAAACAAACCTCTTTTGGTGGTGGTGTATGAAACAAAGAGAGAACTTCTTTCACAAGCAAAAGTACATCCACTTTGTCAGAGACTGTTGTAATCCATCACAGATGACTGACAGTGAGTTGTATTAAAGGAACCAATTTCCTCAGGTAGCTGATAGTTTTGGAATGATATATATAATGAATGGTCAGTACAGGCATTGAACTTCATGTACAGTCGTCAACAGAAGTTCGTTCCTATTAAGCTAGAAATAAATATTTATATAAAATGGGGATCATTTCAGGTTCAGCCAATCACAGTTCAATTAAGCCCCGCTCAATGTTTTTATTTTCTTTTTATTCAAAATAGAGCTTTTATGAAATGATTTCCATTTTATATAAATATTTACTTCCAGCCTATTAGGAACGAACTTCTGTTGACGACTGTGCATACTGAGGCTGTACAAGTTGAAATGCATGTTTAGTTCTGTATTAGTGTACTATTCCGATGAATAGGTGCCAATAGAGATGCAACCAGTTGAAAAAAAAAAATTTTTTAAATAGACAATTTTAGAATACTATCCCTAATTAACTGTAGAAGACTGTAATTTATGAGTAATAACTTACCAGAATAAAAGATCATCCTCCCTGAGAATCAACCTTTTTATGACAATATTTCAAACTAAAACAAATTTTTATGTAAGGGCAAATGTATATGCAAGATTTTGAAATCTGATATTGAATCTTCACTATTGATATTTCAATATTTTGACTAACATATCAATTTTGCAATTGCTTAAAAAATAATCAGTTTTAATTGTTCATTTAAACTTTTACTGTGAACATGGGTTACTTAAAGAGAAACTGCTTTTAAAATGATCAATGTTACTTTGTTGCTTGCTTTCTGCAATATTTTAAATTATCTATTAAAAAACATTGCAAAAACTATAAATTAGAATGAGATTAAGAAAAACATTTTCTTTTTATTGCTGCAAAGATTCGTTTATATTTATAATTACGATTATAATATAACTATATTTATAACTTTTCTGAGAAATATAAACCTTTCTGAATATTTTTATATAAAAACCAAGTAAGGAAATAAGCAAATTAATAATTTAAAATTTTTTTAAAAATTGAAGGTGATGAAAAAAAGGAAACAGAAGAAAATTAACCACTTAATATGGGTTAAAACTAACCACTGCATAATATTTAAAAATGGATATTCAGTAGTGCTTTTTATTAATATAAATGGATGACTAGTATTTTAGATTATAAAATCCAAACTTTGACTATTTTGACTGAAATATTACAACAAAAATTGAAGACATGAATGGAAGCAAATTTCATGCAAATTGTATGCAAAATTTTCAACACATTTCCTTTGTCAAAATGACTTGATAATTGACCTATTGATAGTTAAATCATCAATATTCATTTTGTTATAATGTTTTTATGTCTATCACCCAAAAAAAGATGCAGGACCACAAATACCCATAATAGGGAAAATTCAACATTTTATTTTTTTTTTTTTATTTTTTTATTTTTATTTTGGGGGCATAACTTTTTTCCTAGTCATCCAAAGTTCACGAAATTTTCAGAGAGTGCATATTTGGTTAAGATACAAGTTTTTTATTTCTATCAATTTTTTGTATAACAAGCAATTTTGTTGCTGTGCACAAATTTTTTTTTTTTAATTTCCCATGCACAGCACCAAAATAATTGAGTATACAAAAAAAACTTTTCTAAATAAAAAAATGTGTAACTTGCCCAATTGTACTTCTGAAAAGTTTTTTTTTTTTTTTTTATATCTAACCATTTTGTTGCTGTGCATGGGAAAGATTTCAAATTATTGTTTTTTTCCAATGTACAGCAGAAAAAAAATAGTTTAAGTACAGCAAAAAAAATTTTTGAAAATAAAATGTGTATCTAGCCTATCTGTACAACTTCAAAAACATTTTTGTACTGCACAAACTATGGACCAGATAATAATCAGGGAAAATTTAAAATTGCAAAGTGGTGGATTAAAAAAAAAAAAATAAAAGGAAATTAGGATTTTATTCCATTATTTTTTTACATATTGGGTGTGGAAAATGAAAAAAAAAAGGTAACAACAATCTTGTTTAAAAAAAATTCATATAAAAAAAAATTGAACTAAAAATATGACCTTGAAAACGTGAACTTGGATGACTAGGAAAAAAGTTATGCCCCCAAAAAAAAATAAAAAAATAAAAAAAAAAAAAAATGTTGAATTTCCCTATTATGGGTATTTGTGGTCCTGCATCTTTTTTTGGGTGATAGACATAAAAACTTTATAACAAAATGAATATTGATGATTTACTATCAATAGGTCAATTATCAAGTCATTTTGACAAAGGAAATGTGTTGAAAATTTTGCATACTACATGAAATTTGCTTTCCATTCATTCTTCAATTTTTGTTAATATCCAAAATGTCCAAATTATTATATAATTATAATACTATACATCCTTTATATTAATAAAAAGCACTACTGAATATCATTTTTAAATATTATGGCGGGTTAGTTTTTACCCATATAAGTGGTTAATTTTCTTCTGTTTCCTTTTTTTCATTTCAATTTTTAAAAAAATTTAAATTATTAATTTGCTTATTTTCCTTACTTGGATTTTATATAAAAATCAGAAAGGTTTATATTTCTCAGAAAAGTTATAAATAAGTTATATTATAATCGTAATTATAAATATAAAACGAATCTTTGCAGCAATAAAAAGAAAATGTTTTTCTTAATCTCATTCTAATTTATAGTTTTTGCAATGTTTTTTAATAGATAATTTAAAATATTGCAGAAAGCAAGCAACAAAGTAACATTGATCATTTTAAAAGCAGTTTCTCTTTAAGTAACCCATGTTCACAGTAAAAGTTTAAATGAACAATTAAAACTGATTATTTTTTAAGCAATTGCAAAATTGATATGTTAGTCAAAATATTGAAATATCAATAGTGAAGATTCAATATCAGATTTCAAAATCTTGCATATACATTTGCCCTTACATAAAAATTTGTTTTAGTTTGAAATATTGTCA
>SEYY01000711.1:243637-251137 GCA_009176605.1 Armadillidium nasatum
TACTAATTCTGGGGTTTCTTCAACAACCCTTTCCATTCTTTGGCCTTGTTTTTCTTCAAATAGGTCATCATCATTCAATTTCATAGCCCATTCTTGGAACAGAGTATTGTTTTCTAGGTAAAGGGGTGGTAACAACCATTTTCGTAATTGTCGGTGATGAACTTTATATTGTTTCCCCTCAATGGACTTAACAACATATGTAACCATGTTTTCATTAACTTGGATGACCTCATAAGGTCCATGGTATCGTGGGCGAAATTTATTAGTTACCAGATCACCAGGTAGATGTATTTTTAAACCCACCTGTTGATGTACCCTATAAGGTTCATAATGAGAATGCCCTGGTTGCCAATATAGGTCATCAGTTTTCCAGGATAACCCACTATATGGGCTATGTTGCTTTTGTAATATGTACTCACATGGAGATAATCCTAATTGGGAATGTTCTGTGTGATTATAAATCAACACTATTCTTGACAACTCAACATCCCATCGAGTATAATCTTTAATGGACATTCTAAGATACTGGATGATTGTTCTATTAACTCTTTCTACAGCTCCATTTGATGATGGAGTATAGGGTGTAGTCAAGATATGTTTAATATTGTTGAGTTGAAGCATTTCTTCAAACTCTGGAGCTATAAATTCTCGACCATTGTCTGTTAATATCTTCTTTGGAATATTTGGAAGATAGGGTAACATATTTTGTTGAAAGACATTGGTTACTGTGCTCGACTTTTTATTGGGTATTGGAACTGTAGCAACCCATTTGGAATGGTGATCCACCATGACCAATACATAATTATTTCCTTTCTTAGATTTGGGTAGTTGCAACAAATCCATAGCTACTAATTCAAAAGGGAAATCGGTAGTAATTTTTATAGTTGGTGGAGTGTATATTATATTAGCAGTTTTTGATGCTTGGCATTTATAACAAGTTGTTGCAATATCGTAGCATATATCATATACTTTTGGATGCCAGATATATTTTGTTACTAAAGCTCTCAACTTATTCTTTCCAATATGGGCAAAATTAATGTGTGCCATTATGGCTAAATTGGTGATAATTTGAAATGGAATAATGTAAGTGGGCTCATGGTGTTTATTCAATTTGTAAAGAATTCCATCTTTTATAAAAATATATTTCTTAAATCGTGTATATAGTTTTAAATTGCCTGTCAAAGGTCTATTATTCATAATAGCCTTATAAAGTTTTCTCATTATTAGATCATGCTGTTGATGTTCTTTAACTTCTTCTGGTAATAATGAAATTGCATCCCAATGAGAATCTTCATGGTTAATTATAGTTAATTGATGTATTCGAGGTATTGTATACTCCTCCCCACTAGTGTTAACTTGGGGTATTTTTTTCTCAGTCATTTTGGTGATACTGGATTGCTCTTCAAAGGATTCATTCAACAAATCATACTCCTGAAAACCTTCCAATATTCTTAGGGAGTTGGTCTGGGGAGTTGCTTCAATCTCTTGATTTGTTCCCATTAACAAGTTATAATGGAATCCCCCCAAGCATAATAAAGCACATGTTTTGGTTGCTTGTTGGGATCCAAACTGAAGGGGTTGGCTTTTTCCATAATAAATTAATATTTTGGCCTGATAAAGTTGACCAAAAGCTTCTATGGCTTGTGTTATGGGTAACTGTCCAGGGTATTTCATTAGGCGGAGCTGCTTTGCAAATCCAGGGTTACTTTTCCCTTTTGGCAAATTATACTTTGCTCGGTTGTCAATCAACTCCTGTATAACTTTATTTCTAACATCTTGATGTTTATTGGTAGTTCCATAAAGCCACACAGAAAAGCATTGGAACAATGAGTCTCCTCCTCCTGGTATTTGTACTTCTGCATAACCAGAAGGGATTTGTTTCTCTTCCTGTATGTCTTCCTCTGTACTAAGTGGAACAGGGGATCTGGAAAGGGCATCTGCTATTACATTTTCTTTTCCAGGAATATAAATTAGTTCATAATCTATATCATTAATCTCTTCTAGTGTTCGAGCTACTCGCTGGTTTATTAAAGTCATGTTGTTAATATATAGCAATGGCTTATGATCAGTATGGATTAGGACTTTGATTCCATAGAGAAAAGGCTTAAGACACTTTACAGCCCACCTTATGGCAGCTACCTCCCGTTCTGTGGTACTGTACCTCTGCTCTGCCTTTGAGAAGGTCGTTGAAATATATGCAATGGGATGATGTTCACCATTTTTCTCTTGTGAAAGACAAGCTCCAGCACCTATTTTAGATGCGTCTACATGTAATAACAAAGGAGAAGCATCTGGAGAACGATCAGGGTATGATAATACCTTGGGATCTACTAATGCCCTTTTTAGATCTTCAAAAGCTTGTTGACATTGGCTAGTCCATTTGATTTTCTTCTGACTTAGTAACTCGAATAATGGTTTTGCTAGTTCTGAACATCTTGGGATATGACGTCGGTAAAAATTTACCATCCCCATGAATTGTCTCACTTTCCTAATGGTAGTTGGTGCTGGGAATTCCATGATTCCTTGAAGGTTATTGTCCAAGGGAACCATTCCTTCCTCTGAAACTAGATGTCCTAGATATTTAACTTGTTTGCGTAAGAGGTATGTCTTGGCTGGTTTTATTTTAAATCCTGTTTCTTGAAATGCTTCCAGGACCTTATTTAAAATTTGTAAATGTTTGTCAAAGGTGTTACTTATTATTAGAACATCATCCAAATATACCATGACTTCATTCCATGGTATATGTGCAAGGGCCATTCGCATGCCACGCTGGAATGTAGCAGGGCCATTTTTGACACCAAATGGCATTCTAAGGAATTCCCAATGAGAAAGAGGCGTGGTAAAAGCCGTCTTTTCAACACTATCGTCTTCCATTTCCACCTGATAATACCCTTTTACCAGGTCAATGGTCGTGAAGTATTTCATTCCTTGTAAACTGAATAGCATGTCTATTAGATTAGGAATGGGGAAGCTATCTCCCTTTGTAATCTTATTTAATGCCCGATAATCTATACATAAACGAATAGTACCATCTGGTTTCCGGATGGGTACCACTGGGGCTGAATAAGGTGACTTACTTCTTTGTATAATTCCATCATTTTCCAGTTGGTGACAACATTCTTCTACCTCTCTCAACACTGGACCTTGCAATCTTCTCACTGGTACTTGGATGGGTTCTTCAGTAGTTGTTTCAATTTTATGCTTTATGATGGAAGTACAACCAACATCAGAATCTCCTAAGCTGAGTACTGTTGGATATTTAGAGAGTAGGTTTAATAATTGGTTGTGTTCAGTGGGAGAAATATCAGCTTCATACAAACGAAATGCGTTTGTTAGGTTCTCTTGTGTCCAAGAGTCATAATCATTCTTCTTTTCTTGGTTAAGCTCAACCATGTTTATTACTGGATTTTCGGATCTTATAATTTCTAATTTTCCAATCTTTTGGCCCTTTTTTAACTTCTTGACTTTTTCTGTGGTATTTTTCACCTATTATGAGGGCTTTGTTTTCAACTACATTTAGTAAAGCTGGTCCCACTTCAATTTTATCATTTGGGTTACTTTCTAATAACAATAAATCTTCACTGGTTATTCCACCATTAATGCTGATCTCCAAACCTGAAAAGGTTTTAGGTAAAATAGTAGTTTCTTTTGTTACAATACACTGATATGTGATTGAGCTGGTGTGTCTTATGTCTGTAGCTACAGGTTTAACCATATTTCCTTTTCGTGATACTAGTTCTCCCTTATGTGGGTCAGGCAATAAGTGTTCTTCCCTCAAGATGTCATACCCTATTACTAGGTTATATTTTGTAACTCCTTCAGGAATTATAACAAAGTCACTAGCTTTTGTACAAAAATTTGGTGAAAATTCAAGACATAGACTGACTCCTCCCAAAACTGGGAAAAGTACGTTCCCTATTCCTGACACTCTTTTGTAGGGTGTCTCTCTTAAGGGATATTTACTCTGATCCAGCTTTTCATATAGGTCGGCTGATATTAGACTGACACTTGCCCCTGTGTCGACAAAAGCTGTTAGATTATCTATATTAGGCTGTCCCTTAATAATTACATTGATAACCAATGTATCCACTGTTGTGGATGTACGATTTATATTAATCACATCCTCTGGGCTAATGAGCTCAGAAGCAT
The DNA here is from genome assembly GCA_009176605.1 of Armadillidium nasatum. Classification (NCBI taxonomy): domain Eukaryota; kingdom Metazoa; phylum Arthropoda; class Malacostraca; order Isopoda; family Armadillidiidae; genus Armadillidium; species Armadillidium nasatum. The sequence goes on from SEYY01000711.1 coordinate 247,787, forward strand.
GTTCTTCTGTTTCTTCCCCATGTAGGTGATCTATGATTATTTCACTTGATTCTTGTATGTATGTGGGTTCTTCCGTTGGTTGATCTTGTTGTGGTTGTGGTGGTACTTGTACCTCATGAGACCGTTCATGATATGTCATACTATCTTTTATTTCTGGTGAACTAATTAGTTCTAGCCCTGATGTGCGGTCTTCCACATCAGAGCAATCTAGTTTAAACGTCTGACCTTATCACAATCTTGACCTAAATGTTCCCCTTCACACAAGGGACAATTTAATCTGTTATTATTTCTTTTTGGACAGTTTTGTACTAGATGCCCTTCTTGTTGACAATGTAAGCATTTGTTTTGAGAAACGTAACAGGTTTCAAATGTGTGTCCACGCTTCCCGCAATATTGGCAAAAAGGTCTAGCTTTACATTGGCTCATTGTATGCCCTTTTTTCTTGCAAAACTCACAGTGGTTTTGGTTTGGGCTAGTTTTTCGTGATCGATTATCTGTAAATTTGTTTGTAGGAGTCCATTCTCGTTGTCTCTGAGAATTCCTATAGGGTTGTTTGGGTATTGCACCTTGTTCTGTTCCTCTCTCTTTGGAAACCTGACTTTGTGGGGGCATATCTGTAGTTGACAACCTGTAATTCGTTTGACTGTGACAACAACAATTTGTGGATTGAGTTGGTGCAATTATATTAATAGGTGAACTTTCAGTAAGGTCTATAATTTCTGGTTGTGGTTTTTCTTTTCTGTTAGCTGATAACAAATGATTGTCAACCATGGTTACTAATCTTTCCCATGGGACTTGAATACCTAATGTGGACTCTACAGTATCTAGGGTAGCTTCCACCTGGGTTTTTTACCTGATGAGGTAGACTATCCAAAAATCTTTTACGGACAATTTTCATTCCTCTAACATCGGAGCCACCTGGAAATGCTTTCTGGGCTAAATTCTCTAATCTCAATGCATATACTGCAGCAGACTCTTTTTCTTGAAGAGTTGCTTCCATAAATTTTTCCAATTCACTCTTTTGTTCACGAGCTAGCTCATCCTTGTACCATTGTAAGAGTTTAACCTTTACATCTTCATAACTATATGTACTACTAGCAATGGTTCTATAAACATGCAATATTGGTCCCTCCAAATGGGATCCCAATAATGGTAAGCGTCCTTCTGTTGATCCTGGGTACATTTTCTTACAATATTCCTCAAATCTTTCCAGAAATTGCACTAATGTCTCTCCGCTATCTGTGCGATATTTGCCTGGTGGAATAACTTTCTGTGTTTTATTAATAGATAATGTTTCAATCATGGAACTCATAAGTTTCATCATTTCCACATTTTGTGCTAGTATTGCTTGTACTGTTTCATTACTTATTTCTGACTTTGATATTCCAGGTTGGGGTGATTTTCTCGAACTTCCCTCTTTACTATCTTCCAAATCTTGGTTCACGTTTTCTTGAGACATTTTTAATTAGTATTATAGAAAACCAAGAGAAATATGTATTTGGATAAATAGCAAAAGATATGTAGAAGAGTGTATTTGAATTTGCTTGCAACGATACAAAGAAACAGAAGTGTTCACTTTGGTGAACAAATAAATAGCCCAAAAGAGACGCAGCGAACTACGCTCTGCTACCAATTATATTAGGGTAGCGGGCTCCAAGGGACAAATTTGTTAAGTAAGAAAAAAAAACTTACAATAAATTTTATCGGAGCCGTGGAATTCTTAAGACATCCGATACCATACAGGTAGGAGTGAAGAGCAGGCACGGCTGGAGCTTCAGACCCTGAAGGGGAAAGGACGCATACGTCTACTTAAGGGAAAAGTTATTTGCTCACTGAGAAAAAGAAAAATAAGACAAGCAAGTAAAATAAATTAAATGTTATAAAAGAAATTAATTTCATATAAATTAAAGAAAAACTTACCACTAAGTATTATGTTGCAAGCAAGCTAGATGTAATGCAGTTAAGTGAGGAAAAGAATGCGAGAAAAATGTGTTGGTTTTATTTATAATTATATAAATCAAATTAACATGCACAAGAATAATTGAATAATAGGTATATGACCTTAATGAGTTAAATGATTACCTAATCCTTTCACTCGCTAAATAAATAATAATAATAATCAAAGAATTTTTTTTTTGTATATCAACTTTAAATAATATAATTTCTATTTTTGGGTAATTTTTAAAAATTTATTTATACATGTTACAAAAATGTAAACATAATATAATGAATGAAATAATGAAAATGAATGACTATAATTGATGCAAAAAAAAAAACTAAATTCTTACACCCACCTTCACCATCCTGTTAATTGTTAGTTTTTATCAAACCTTCTCTACGGTGTGTTTAAAGTGAATAGTTTTCTAAATGATGATGATGAGATGATGGATGATATAAAAAAATGTTATTATTGGTGGTATTGCTCCAGTAATTCAGAAAAATTGGTTTCTTATTAGGTGGTGGTCTATTAATCAATTCTTAGTCCAATTCCTCGTTCCCTGTTAAAAATAACAGCATTATAAAAAGAAAAAGGAAAAATTCTATTTAGAGGTATATGGAGTAATGATATTCTCACTGAAACTTTCAAATATTTTACTGAACTTACCCTGGTTAGGGGTTCTGATTTCTTATATCAGTTCTACCTTTGAATGTGTCCTAATGTAGACTTATTTGTAGAATACTTCCCTATATGTTGGTCTTCTGGTATTATTTTATTCCTGCTTTTATTATTATTTGGTGTTTCTTTGGGTACTACAAAAGCAGCTTTACAAATACAGGAAGTAATTTCTTCTTTATTGATTTTTCCTCTTTACTGTTTTGTTTAATTATAAATAAATATTTTCTCATCAATATTTCAATTATAAATAAATATTTTCTCATCAATATTTCAAAACTTTCTGAAATAATAATAGTAATAAAAAAGCAACCACTTCAATATATATAAATTATATACCATTTTGAAGGTCTTTTCCTTAGCCTTTCTATGCATATAAATATTATGTGATTCATTGAATATGTAGCTTTATATAAAAGAAAAACTGCCTCTGAGAAAACACAAATCTATGAAGAAAAATTTTACTTTCCTACATATGCTGATATTGGCCAATGGGAAGTCTGTCTTAATTAGCCAATGAGCTTAATTTGGGGGCGGGCCTTGTTCTGTGAGTATACATTGAGCGGAAAATGTACTTTAGATATTATTTGTTAACTTTTCTACATCGTGAGTGATCAGATATTGCGTTGGATAAAGGAATGCGACTTGCTGCTATTAAGCTTTCTGTAGGAGGACATTCTGGCCGTTCTATTGCAAGACAACTATCATTAATAAAAGTACTATAAATCGGATACTAT
>SEYY01000711.1:256137-277641 GCA_009176605.1 Armadillidium nasatum
AAAAAATATAGATATTAAACAAAAGTATGATTAACTTACAGCAACTTTTTACAGTTTCGTAAGCGGAAATGTTGTTGCTAGTTATATACTTTAAAAATACATTTTAACTCATTTTTAGTATTTTTATTTTCACCATGAAATAATTAAAATATGAAATGTTGCGTGTTAAGGAGTAATATATTATGAATTTTTATTCTTTTTAATATTTGATTATTACAAAGGTTCCAAATATATATATATATATATATATATATATATATATATATATATATATATATATATATATATATATATATATATATATATATATATATATATATACACCGAGAACCAGTATTTGTTAGGTTAGGCCTAATTGCTGGTCGTTAGGGTAAATTTACCCTTAAAGTCTAGGTTAGATTAAGTCAAACTAGTTTATTAGATTTAATAATTTGTTTTAGATCTAACAAACTAGTTTGACTTAACCTAAACTTGAAGGGTAAATCTATACTAACAGCCAGCAATTAGGCCTAACCTATTGAAAGCTGGTTTTCTCAGTATATATATATATATATATATATATATATATATATATATATATATATATATATATATATATATATATATATATATATATATATATATATATATATATATATAATAAACTTTATACTGATGTTTTATAATCAATTAAATTTATGCTCTGTAAAAACTATTTAAAGCAAAATTTGCTATTTTGCATTTTTAGTATGGTTGGGAACTTGGAAATGTACCTACATTAGTGCCATTATAATTTCTGATTGTTCCTCTGCCAAATTTCTGTTAAATTTGCAGCTGAAAGCCACACTTTATGATGTTCAAAATTTATTTATAATACCCTAAGTGCATTTTAATTTTCTGAATTTGATTTCCAACACATGTTAAATAATTTTACTTCAATATAATTTACATTTCCAGTTTATATTTTGAATAACTACATACCAGGTAAAACAATTTGAGAGATGTGAACTGCTTAAATACCATTAATTGTTTACAAATATTAAGAATATTTTTCGCATTTTAGTTAAGCTATTTACCGAGATTAACCATGTTTTCTGTATTTGAGAACATTATATATGAAACGTAGAATTAGTTTCTTAATGTGAGAGAATTATTGGATGACTCTTAGAATTAATTTCTACAGTTAAATGAACAGGTAAAAAGAACTTAGTATTATTAATTCCTAATTTAATTGAATTATTTGATAAAACTTAGAACTAGTTTCTACAGTTAATTGGACTGATATACAGAACTAATTAATAATACATCTCCTCAGAAAATTGTGTGGTAAATATAAAAGAGTGAAAAGTTAATATGCTACCACAATACTTCTTTGATTTCCCATGGAATGATTATTGCTTCTAGGGGAGGAGTCCCTCAGAGTGTTCAGAGTTAATTCTCTGTGGAATTTAGGTGTACATTCCATAATCTTTCCCTACTACTAAACCTTACAGAGCTTGGTTTAACTCTGCTTGTTCTCATGTTAATTGCCAAAGGGATTAGTTTTAACTGTCTTCCTCAAAAACCAAAACTTATGTAATTTATTCCAACCTTTAATTGGGCAAAATCTATTCTTTGTAATACCGAAAACTCATTTCTCAATACAAAAATACAATAATCTTTCTGGTTCATCTTCCTCACTCTTTCTGGTATTTTGCAGAAAATGGCAACTCTAAACTTTGCTTCTTCCACTTTTCATTTTATCTTCTACAGCTGAACTTTTTTTTTTTCTTCTCAATTTTTTGCTTGTTATTCAAGTTTAGATTTCAGATCTATACCACCACCTACAGCGCCCCCTCCCCCCCCACACAACTCATTTATGCCTAAAATTGTAATTTTTTTCTAAAGACATTTCTGCTCTCAGAGTTTAACACAAAGAAGGCATATGGTCTCAGAAGATTTGCTTTTGAGCTTGCCCCTGCCTTGATTAACTATTTCTGTCTTTCTATTTCAATCTTCCTTTCTTACTGGAAATGTGCTATCATTGAACCTGTGCTAAAAAAGGGGAGCACCTCTCAACCCTCCAACTACCATTCCATTTCTTCAACCTCAACTCTTTTAAAAGTATATGAAGATTGCAAAACATCTCAAATCTTCTAATCTTTGCTGTAATCACTATTTGCTTTTGTAAAAAATGCTCTTTGATATTTAACTTCTCTCTGACTCTTGGTCCTCCACTCTACAGCATTTTGGTAAATATTTTGCTGTTGCACTGTATATAATTAAAGCTTTTGATAGTGCTGCACAAAGCTTTGATTTCTAAACTTTACTCTTTTGGAATCTATCCTTTCTGATTTCCTTTTTGGTCGTTCAATAGCAGCTTTTATAGACAGACACTTTTCATCCTTTAAATTTTTTAATAGTGGCTTTCCTCAGGGATTTGTTCTATCCCAACACTTTTTCTACTTTTCATTAATAACCTTTTCTCAATTATTTTATCGCCTATCCACCTCCTATGTTAATGACTCTAACCTCTTACTCTTTCAATTTGAAAAATGCCTCTCCCAATGGCAGTTAATTGACTCTAGAATGGTGGCCTTGGAGCAACTAGCCTCTGATCTTTCTCGTATTTCAAATTGAAGCTGAAAACATGGTCATTTTTAATAACTCAAAAATCCAGTTCCTCTGCCTCTCTACTCGACACAATCTTTCACATAACTATGACATCTTTGAAAAAACACAACTCAAATCTTCTTCTCATGATCTTTCTTAGAAGGAACACATTACTTCTCTTCCTAAACAAGCTTCCAAGAGGGATATTCTGAGTCCCCTTAATTTTTTTACACCACTCCTGTTGTTTGCTCTTTATAGGTTTTGTTCACCTCTTTATAGAGTATGCCTCACTCATCTAGAGTGGTTCACCCATATAGGAGTATTTTCTGACAGATCGAAAAAAAAAAAAAAAAAAAAAAAAAAAAAAAAAAAAAAAAAAAAAAAAAAAAAAAAAAAGAACCCTTACCTCCCCGATTTTGCTTTAATTTGGTGTATAGTACATCTTGACCTCTGAATTCATTTCTGAAATTTTGAGCTTAATCGGATGAATGGTTTAATTAAAAGTTATAACCTTGAAAATTTTAACGTGACCTCTTGGGGCCAACTTTATTTGGACCTCCATATGTTGGGTAATAATGGTCTATATATATATATATATATATATATATATATATATATATATATATATATATATATATATATATATATATATATATATATATATATATATATATATATATATATATATATATATATATATATATATATTTACAGATATAAAGGAACATTATGTAACATCATAGATAATACTTCATTTTTAAATGTTTTAATAGTTGCATTTTTATCCATAATGATTGCATTTTAGAGAAATTGGGCATTCAAGATTAAAACATATATTATTAAAATGCCTATGCAGAGTGGAAGCAACCAGCCCCTTGAACAGTATTCTTCACTGGTAAGCTATATATATATATATATATATATATATATATATATATATATATATATATATATATATATATATATATATATATATATATATATATATATATATATATATATATATATATATATATATATATATATATAACTTCTTGAGCAAGTAGTAATAATCCCCAAAATTAAGTTAAAATCCTGATACTGATTCTGACTCTCCATCTTCATACCTAACCATTTCTTTACTGCAGAATTTAATAAAATTGTTTAATTTAACATATCGGACAGTCTTCTTCCCATCCCATTTTGATCTTTCTAAAGAACCGTGACTGCCAAATGCACTTAACACAAAATAAAAAGTAGCTTCAACAGTTATATCACAGAGAGCAATTATCTCAACAGTCTTAAACAAAACATTTGGCATAGACCTCAGAAATAACCTATTCACAAAATTCTATGGACTAGAATTACAAAAGGCAAAAAAAAAAAAATAAATAAAAATGGTTGCCGAACTTTTTATCAGCAAGCTTTGGACAATTAACTAGCGGAAAAAAGTTTTCATGCATCATTCCTCTTCCTAATTATTATTATTATTAACTTTCTTTCAGACGGGGCTCATTTATATCTTTAATTTAATTGTTGGAACTGGCTGTTTAACTCTTCCAGCTGCATTTGCACAGGCAGGATGGGTACTTTCTGCGAGTGCCATACTACTTTTGGCCCTAATCAGGTTTGTGCGAGGCTTTATATTTTTTATTTTTTTTACATTATTTTTGCAATTATGTTTAAAAAATATATAGCATGATTGAGAATTGATAAATATTTATTTTCACTTCATTTCTCTTATAAAGTTTTCAATAATTTTTTTAATATTTTTTTTAAATATCTTTCAGAATGGTGGGATATAAATAATATATATATATATATTATATATATATATATATATATATATATATATATATATATATATATATATATATATATATATATATATATATATATATATATATATATATATATATAATATATAAAACCTAATTGGTGGAGTAGAGAGATAAAAGAGAAAATCAGTGAAAAACGTAGATGTTTTAAAATATTCAAAGGTACGAGAAGGGGCGAAGATTTGGAACATTATAAGAGAATTAGGAATGAGCTTAACCAGTCAATAAGAAGAGCAAAGAGGATGGCAGAAATTAATTTGGCAAGGAACAGTAATAAAGACCTGAAAAAGTTTTTTAGTTTTTATAAATTTAAAAGCAAGGATAAGAAAATTGGCCCAATTAAAATTGATGGAAATTTAGTAAGTTCAGATAAGGAATTGGTTAATATTTTCAATGCTTATTTTGCATCAGTGTTTACTGAGGAAAGGTTGGATAGCAGTTTAGAGATTAATAGCTCTAGTATACATGTAATGAATAGGTGTACAGAGTTTCAAATTGAGTTAAATGAAATTGCGTCTTTATTAGAACATATTGATCCAAATAAGGCAGCGGGTCCGAATGGTGTGTATGGTAGAATTCTAAAAGAGGGGAGTAGCAGTATTGCAAAGGCACTGTATTTGATTTTTAAGCGATCTATTGCTTTTGGAGAGGTACCTGAGGACTGGAAAACTGCTTATGTGGTGCCCATTTTTAAAAAAGGTAGTAAAGAAGATTTAGGGAACTATAGGCCAGTTAGTTTAACATCTCTGGTTGTGAAAATTTTGGAAAAGTTACTGAAAAGTCATATAGAGAAGCATTTAGATGATAACAAGATACTATATAACTCCCAGCATGGCTTTAGAAAGGGTAGATCATGTCAGACAAATCTACTAGAATTTATGGAATATATTACTGAATGTATAGACAAGGGTGATCCAGTTGATGTCATATATTTAGACTTTAGCAAAGCTTTTGATAAGGTACCCCATGTTAGGTCTGATGCAAAAGTTGTCACTGTGTGGTATAGATGGAATGGTACACAATTGGATTAAAGAGTGGTTAAAGAACAGAAGGCAGTGTGTATTACTTAATGGTAATAAGTCATTATGGGAAACGGTGAAGAGTGGGGTCCCACATGGTTCTGTGCTGGGACCACTTTTGTTCCTTATATATATAAATGATTTAGACAAAGGTCTTAAATGTAAGGTTTCAAAGTTTGCTGATGATACCAAAGTGGTTACCTCAGTAAGGAATAATGATGGATGCATAAAGCTTCAAGGTGATCTAGATAGACTTCTTGGTTGGGCAGAGAGGTGGCAAATGAACTTTAATAGTAAAAAATGTAAAGTTCTTCATGTAGGTTACTCAAATGAAGGATTTAATTATGAAATGAATGGGGAATGGCTTGAGACTGTGGACCAAGAAAAGGATTTAGGTGTGATTATTAGCAGTAATCTGAAGGTGGGTGATCAATGTTTGGAAGCAAGAATAGAGCTAATAAGATGTTAGGTATAATTAATCACAATGTAGTTTACAAGAGCAAAGAGGTTATAAGCAAGCTATATAATAGCTATGTTAGGCCAGCATTAGAGTATTGTGCACAGGTTTGGGCTCCTCATTTAAGAAAAGACAGAAATGCTGGAGAGAGTACAATGTCGAGCAACAAGGATGGTTTCTGGTTTTGAAAATAAGAGCTATGAAGGGAGGTTGAAGGAGTTAGGAATGTTCTCGGTTGAAAGGAGATTTCTCAGAGGGGATATGATACAAGTTTACAAAATATTTTCATCTGACAGTAATACAGAGATTGAAAAATACTTTACAGTGGACCGTGAAGAGTAACTAGAGGACATGATAAGAAAATTAAAAAAAAAGCCATACCATCTCGATCTAAGAAAATACTCTTTCAGTAATAGAGTTGCTAATTTTTGGAATGACTTGCCACAAGAGATTGTGATTCTCTTGTCAAATTTAAAAGGGGGCTAGATAGATATATGGATGGTTTAGGTATTATATATAACTTGACTAAGCCAAATTGGCGGGTATATATGAATTTTTAGATCAACAGATCAACCTATGACTAAGCCTAACGGCAGTTTTTTTGTAGTTGGTGATGGTTCATTGAATATTGCATGTATAATTGGGCTTAGTTTTACTTTTATCTTTGCATGAATGAACTGATAACTAGGGATGGGATAGACCTAGTCTTTTGTGCATGTATTAGTATTGTTATTGTTATTATTTGTTTGGACTGGGACAGTCTCGATAGTCCCTTGTGGCTTCTAACTGTCTCTATTTTCCTATATATATATATATATATATATATATATATATATATATATATATATATATATATATATATATATATATATATATATATATATATATATATATATATATATATATATATATATATATTGTGTATAAAATGTAGGTAATGTGATTTAATATATTTACTTCTTTTCATTGATCTTAGTTGAGCCTTTCTGTAACAAATTTGGTTATTGTAACATGAAAATTTTCATTTCATCTACAATCTCGCTTACTCCTCTATGTCTGTATAATGTGAATATTCATGTTGCCTAATTATTTTTTGGTTAGCAATTCAATAAATCAAGATCAAAAATTTTCAAAGAAATGTAGCTTAGCAGTTTAGTGTGTAAGCTATATTACTTAATACGTTTCTTAAAGGTATTAGAATAGGAATTTTAGACCAGCTTGTGACTAAGCCTAACTGGAAATTTTATAGTGGGTGTTGATTCAATGTATGTTGCATGTGTAATTAGTTGAATAATGTCATTAGTTAATTTATTAAATATATGTAGGGGCTTAGTTTTATTTTTATCTTTGCATGAATGAATAGATAACTAGGGATAGGATAGACCTAGTTTTTCCTGCGTGTATTAGTATTATCATTATTATTATTATATGTTTTGACTGGGACAGTCTTGATAGGTCCATGTGGCTTCTAACTATCAGACAGCTTTCCTCTTGTCTATTTATCAGTGACATTTTATACTGATACAGTCAATTATTAAAATATATTCACATATATTATTGTAATTTTGAGAAATGTAAATAATAATTCACTTTTTAAATAAAACTTAGATAAAATTTTCTCATGATAGTTCATATATATTTGTTTTGTAATAATACTTTCGTAAGCTTATAATGTATAAAAAGTAATTAAAGGAACTAAAGTAATTTATATATCAAACAAAATGTTATCAAAAGCAAAAGTTAATTAAAAATGTAAAAAAGTAAAAAGTCAAATTATTCAAATTAACCAAAAAGGCTAAAAGGAAAAGAAATAAAATAATTAATTAATATATTATATATATATATATATATATATATATATATATATATATATATATATATATATATATATATATATATATATATATATATATATATATATATATATATATATATATATATATATATATTTTACCAAGGACCAGAGAATTATTCAAGGACTGACTGGTTCACTAGACAAAAATTACAAGACAACTATAGATTAAGACTGAAATAAAAAGGAAATCCTGAGAGAAGTAAAAGTTCTTTTATAGAGTGGAAAAGTGATGCAAAGAGCTTGTTGCTATTTGCAGCAGAGTAAATGCAGAACGTAGATAAATTCTGAAGTTGAAGCAATTTGAGAAGTAGTCTTAAGACAGACGAGTTTTAAGAAATGTTTCAGGGGATAGGTGTGAAGGCATCAAAGAGGAATTTATATTTTCTAAAATTTTATTTTTGATATGCTTATATTGCAAATAAGTTTATATATATATATATATATATATATATATATATATATATATATATATATATATATATATATATATATATATATATATATATATATATATATATATATATATATATATATATATATATATATATATATATATATATATATATATATATGCAAATACTCATTTGCTTGTTGAAAATGGTAATCTTTGCCTTCTGAGTTTTTGTTAGTGGGTCTAAACTTTTCATGGAATGATTAAAATTGATACATGAGGAATTTATTGTTGAGAAATTGGTATTTCTGCCCTTTAAAATGTTGGCACATTTCAATCTACAACATCTCACACCCTAAATGGAATAATATTAAAGTTTATTAATTAAAAAATTAAAATTTAAAGATATATATAATATATATATATATATATATATATATATATAATATATATATATATATATATATATATATATATATATATATATATATATATATATATATATATATATATATATATATATATATATATAAACAGAAAGGTTAAAGCCAACACCAAGGGTTTCCACATATCATTTATTATATTGTGAATGTTTCAAACCTTAATGCGGTCCGTCTTCAGCACAATCTAAGCTCTAAAAACTTTCTAATTTAAAATATAAACCAAATATAAATTCATTAACTATATATAAAATACTAAAATAATAATAATAATTGAAATAAAATAATAAAAATATAAGAATAATATTGATATTAAAATAACATAAACAAAAACCAAGACAAAAGTTGAAATTTTGCAACACCAAGAAATATTAAAAAGGCTGGACTATTTTGGGAAAAAGGACTTCATCATTGTGTGAAAAGAACAGTAGAAGTAGCTTGATCATTTAAGGATGGGGAATGAGTTTTTATATATAAAGACTCCAAAATCCTACGATCAAGAAGAGAAGATGAATGTCGGAGTATAGAGAAATCGGAAGAAAAGGATGGGTATCTCCATGGTCTCTTATGGTAGAGTGCTCAGGAGAGGAAAGAGGAAGGTCTCCTGAGCACTCTACCATAAGAGACAATGAGATACCCATCCTTTTTCTTCTTCCGATTTCTCTATACATTCATCTTCTCTTCTTGATCGTAGGATTTTGGAGTCTTTATATACAAAAACTCATTCCCCATCCTTAAATGATCAAGCTACTTCTACTGTTCTTTTCACACAATGATGAAGTCCTTTTTTCAAAATAGTCCAGCCTTTTTAATTTTTCTTGGTGTTACAAAATTTCGACTTTTGTCTTGGGTTTGTTTATGTTATTTTAATATCAATATTATTCTTATATTTTTATTATTTTATTTCAATTATTATTATTATTTTAGTATTTTATATATAGTAAATGAATTTATATTTGGTTTATATTTTAAATTAAAAAGTTTTTAGAGCTTAGATTGTGCTGAAGACGGACCGCGTTAAGGTTTGAAACGTTCACAATATAATAAATGATATGTGGAAGCCCTTGGTGTTGGCTTTAACCTTTCTGTTTAGATTGAAGTTCACAAGGAACGAAGCTATATCAACTATATATATATATATATATATATATATATATATATATATATATATATATATATATATATATATATATATATATATATATATATATATATATATATATATATATATATATATATATATATATATATATATATATATTATATATATTAGCAACATGGGTTTTGGAAAGCATGGCTTGTGCAAATGCAAATTAGCCATTGTTAAGCAACTTAAAAATATTTTCCAAATTTTAATTATTATATATATATATATATATATATATATATATATATATATATATATATATATATATATATATATATATATATATATATATATATATATATATATATATATATATATATATATATATATATATATATATATATATAATATAATATATATATATATATATATATAGTGTTATATTATATATATTATACCGCATATCACGATAGATTTTATGCAAAATTCAAGTCTGCTGACCTGCTGAATATGGATTCGAAACCTGGTGAAAGTAAGATATATATATATATATATATATATATATATATATATATATATATATATATATATATATATATATATATATATATATATATATATATATATATATATATATATATATATATATATATATATATATATATATATATATATATATATATATTGAACACCAATTTATTTTTATTACTTATTTTATATTTTGATTCTCTGTGTAAAAGGAGACTTTCTTCCAAATTGTATTACTACAATTTGCTTGCATTACACTTGAATAGTGCACTTCTCTGCTATTTATAGCAAAAAATTCAAATGGAAAATGAAAATATTTTTCAAAATTATAAATTTGTGATCATGCTTAGTTTTGTTTCTGGAATCAAAAGGAAATTTTGGAATTCTTGAAAATTTATTATAAGTTTGCCTTCTCTTGAATCACAAACTTTTAGTCAGTGTTGCAAATCTTATCATAGTACACAAATATTTTTTTTCATCTTTGTCAAGCCCTTTTCTAGGAGAGACAAGAAATAAAAATTAACAGAAAAAACACCCAAATCTGACTAATGCAAATCTCTCAGGTGGATGCAGATAAAAGCTTTAAAGAGAAAGATTAAATACAGCTAGAAAACAAATGATAACAGTTCCACAGAACAGAAATGGCTGGAAAGGAGGCACCTCAATGGACAAGCCTGGGGTTTACCATTTTCACACACAATTCATGCAAAAGCATTTCTCGCCTTGTGCTGCAAGGGTGACACAATGGTGATGCAATGCAAGAGGTCACTTCCCTCGAGCAACTGCCATTGTAGTACCTATAGAAAAGAGATTAATGCACCAACTTTACCTTGCAGAGACAGAGGAACATGTGAGTTTGAAAGGATCAGACGGTTTATTAATCAGCCCTATCCAAAAGAGAGGTGGAACCTGAGCCCCCCCCCCCAAATGTGAGAATAGTACCTCATACAAGGGCGAATAAGACCCTTATGTAATTGTGGCAACTGTTCAGAAAAAAAAATTCCCTCAATCTGAACAGTATTCCCAGCTTCTTTGAAGCTGCCCTAGCAACCATTATGATATGAAGTTTCCAAAAAGTTTATTATTCATGTTCAGACTAAGAAGATTAATGGTGTTTACAAGTAAGACAGGAGAGCCATCATAGGAAATAATAAAGTTGGGAGGTGTTGTTGAGGGAGAGATGTGAAGAAGTTGAGTTTTTAAAGAGTTGCTTTTCCTCTTTCCCTCCTCTTTTTCATTCGATAGCTTTAAAGCTATCATATGTTCTGAACTCATCTCTCAAATCTTTTCTCTTCACTTCCCCTCTCCTCCACCTCCAAAGTGTCTTTATTATATTCTTCCTATGATTGTGAATTAAACTTCTCTCACAAATGATTTGAGGTGTATGTAACATCCCAAATCATAATTGAGTCTTACTTTTCAAGAACTAGCTTGACAATACAGTTATGTAAACCATCAACCAATATCGAGAAATATTTGAAAATTTTGCACCCCTTTCTATTTGAAGACAACAGGCCTGTGGTATTGTGGGAGCAAGATTGGCAGCTACCAATACACCCAGAATCAGAATTGCAGTTGCTTAAGCAAATTTTCAAAACCAGAATAAGTTCCTTTAAGCTCTTGTTTCAGTTTGCCAACACATTTCCCTGCCATGACAGCATCTTTTTTTTTTTCTGTGAGGTTACCTTAAGTACTAGACTACTAGGAGTATATCAATAGCTTTAGAAAAATTTAACATTTAGGAAGAAATTCAAGCTCCAAAAGTAGATATTTTAAAATCTATTATGGAAAATATCATAGAAGAAGCCTGAATTTGTGAAGTAGAAAAATGAGGATCTTTAACAGACATGATTTTCCATGTGTAGTAGTTGAAAAAGCTCTTCATTTTATGTATTTTATAAATGACTGACAAAATATATATAAATTTCTAAAAAGTTTCAAATAGTTTAAGTGTTGCTTTTCTAGTTGGTTTATTGTTTTGATAGTGTAATTTTCCATTTGCAAATGAGGTTATTTTAGTCATACATTTCTTGTTTTGCAGTAGGACTCAGTAAGTCTGTTTTTTTTAGAATTCTTTGCATATTTATTAAAATAATTATATAATAGTGAAATTTTTGACTTTTTGAAAGAATTGAATTACTTCCTAGTTTAAGTAATTTTTTTAAATTATTTTTTTTTATTTAAAGAGAGGGCAAGTAGATGATGAACTTGTGAGTAGAACTCTTGAAAATGCCGAAGCCGATAGAACGCCATCAGATGTTTCAGAAGAACATGAAGACCAAGATGAAGAGGTTCCACTTATATCAGGTAGGAAACTCGTTTCATGTCATAATAATACAGATCAGCATTTTTCTGGGGATTTTAAAAGGGAAAGTGATTTATAGTAATTTTGTATGATGTTTTGGAAATTAGTATCTATTTTCTTGTATTATTCTAATTTTATAAAATTTTCCATCTTATGTTTACATATTTTTATGAAATACCAAAAGATTGCGCAGTATTCTATTTTATATCAAGTCTTCAATTTACTACCTGAAGCAGATCTGGGCATTATACAAACAGCAAAATATTTGTTTCTCATTCAACAGGAAAGTATCCAACAGATGGTGCTGCTGAATCAACAAACATTAAGGGATGAAAAATAACTATTTTGAACACTCCATTTGAAGTGATTAGGCACGAGTGAAAGAGACAGTGCTTATTGTGCATGGAAAAACTAAATTTTCTATTTCTCTTGCTAATTTTCATTCAGCTTGGAATCATTGTAGTGATACTACTTGACAGGCCAAGCGTGCTTTCACCATGAGGATATGCGCTGACCTCCTTGGTTCTCCTACTGATAAAAATTTATGGCCTCTAGCCAAAAATATCCCTAATAACTTCTGTAAATCTGCCTTTCATCCTCTTATTCGTCTTGATATCTCTGTTGCTAATACTTCTTCTGAAAAGGCAAATCTTTTCAGCCTCCTTTTTTTCCTCCATTTCAACCCTCAACGATTACAGCCCCCCTCCTCCTACTCCTTCTCTCAGAGGTTTCATGTGATTTCACATGATCAGGTTCATGGGATTTTGAAAACTATGAACGTCAAGGAGGCCAGCGGCCTGGATGGCATTCCTTCCTGTGTTCTGATGAGGTGTGCGTCTGAGCTGGCGCCTGTCCTTGTTCACCCTTTGCCTTAATACTAATACTTTTCCTCAATGCTGGAAGTGCATCTATGTTCACCTGATCCCCAAGAGGGGTAGCCGCACTGATCCCTCTAACCATCGTCCTATAGCTCTCACTTGTGTTCTATCTGAAATCTTTGAAATTCTCCTTAACTCTCATTATCATCTGCAGTCTCACTCCTTCTTTCAGATCATCAGTACGGCTTTCGACGTTCGAGGTCTACTGGGGACATATTTTCCTGTTTTAAATATATATGGTCTTATGCTCTTTGGGATTATTGGGAATCTTGTGTGTTGGCACTTGACATTTCCAAGACTTTTGACTGGGTATGGCATGCGTCACTACTCTTCAAGCTCCCTTCCTATGGGTTTCTTCCTTTTCTTTGCTTACTTATTTCTAGTTTTCTCTCGGATCATTTCATATCAGCACTTGTCAATGGAGTAACCTCTTCCTCCATTTTTGTCAATTGTAGTGTTCCTCAGGATTTTGTTATATCCAACTTTATTCTTACTTTTTATCAACAATCTTCTCAGCTCCTGTTCATTCTTATGCTGATGACTCAACTCGCCATTCTTCCACTCACTTCAAATCTAGAGTTGCTTCTCATCTTCAACTTTCTAACTCCATTCTTGCCGATCTGGACGTAATTTCCCAGTGGGGTCGCCTCAACTGAAATTCTATTCTTTAAAAACTCAACTTCCTATCTTCCTCTTGAAAACACCTCTCAACTTTCCAATCTCCTTCGACGGCTCTTCTGTCTTACCTGTAAACTACAATAACATTCTTGGTCTGAACATAAACAATAAACTTTCTTGGAGAACTTCATATCACAATGGTTGCTAGGGCGACTTCAAAGAAGCTGGGAATACTGTTCAGATTGTGGAAATTTTTTCTTCCAAACAGTTACTCCAGTTGTATAAGGGTCTTATTCGCCCTTGTAGAGATAATGGAGTACTGTTCTCACATTTCGAGGGGGGGAGGCACTCCGGTTCCGCCTCTCATTTGGATAGGGTTGAGTCTAAGGCTAAGGGATTAATAAACTGTCCGCTCCTTTCAAACTCACTTGATCCTCTGTCTCTGCAATGTGACATTGGTGCACTATATCTTTTCTATAGGTACTACAACAGCACTTACTCGAGGAAACTGACCTCTCGCATTTCGCCATCATTGCGTCACCCTCGCAGCACAAGGGGAGCCATGCTTTTGCATAAATTTTGTGTGAATATGATAAACCCCAGGATTGTCCATTGTAGTGCCTCCTCCTTTCCAGCCACTTCTGTTTTGTGGAACTCTCTTCCATCATTTGTTTTTCCTGCTGTATTTAATCTTCCTCTCTTTAAGTCCTCCTTCTGCAACCACTTGAGAGATTTGCGTTAGTTGGATTATGGTGGGTTTTTCTTTTATTTTTTATTTCTGCCCCCTTCTAGAAAAGGACTTGGACCGTGAGTGGTAGTAATCTGTTAAAAAAAAAAAAAAAAAAAAAAGTTTTTTTTTTTTTTTTTTTTTTTTTTTTTTTTTTTTTTTTTTTTTTTTTTTTTTTTTTTTTTTTTTATTTTATTTATTACATTGGTATGGCGTCAAGAGGATGTGGAAATAGTTCACATTCATTTTGTTATATTTGTAGTACAATCACATTTGTTATGAAAATATATACAACACAGTATAACAGAGTTTTTCAAAATTGCATATCAGGCTTATTTCGGTATATAATTTTGAGACTTGAACAAGAAATGGACCCCACATTGTCACAAGTGTGTTTAGTAATTGAGGAAATGGACAGAAAGTTTAAAAAAAAAAAAAAAAAAAAAAAAAAAAAAAAACCATTTGCTCTTTCAATGGTATGGTGGGAACCATTGAGACACGATGACCACTTATTTTTGCTTGAACTAACCAGTAAAGGACTACAACTGCAGAATCATCAAGAACATTGTCTACTAAACTCAATCTGCTGTCAAACTGTACTACATTACCTAGATTTACCTTTATCTTTTTTTTAAGGCTTTACTAGTATTTTGCATTTAAGAATGTACATACCAATAATTAAGTTTGGGATAAGAGAGAGTTTGAAGGAAAATAAATAAAAAGGTGTGTTAAACTTCATCCTCAAAACAAAAAGAGAGGTTTGTAATTTAAAATTCAGTAAAGGAGTATGCGTTGATTTTCTGTAGTATAAAAAACATGGTGTAATGATTTGAAATCTAGAAATAATTTACAGTAAAGAGTCGGTGAGAATTGATAAAACAAATGTTTGACCCTACCCAAAAGGAAGATGCTCCAAAGATGATCTATGATGTGTGGAACTACTGCAAGTGAAAGTTATATACTTTATACAAGGACAGACAATTCTCTTTACAAAGCAAGTAACTGGAGAAATGTGAAGAATTTCAAAAGACATCTAAACACCTAGCCTCCTCCCCTCATCACCAGTTTGAAGTTTGCAGTCTCTTTCAGGTCTGTGCCCAAGTCCAAATGAAAGTTTTTGCAAATCTCACAATTGAAAAAATGTAAATTGTGCCAACCATTTTTAAAAATGTAATTAATAATAAAAATAATAATTTCATAAATTTTTTATTCAGAGAATGAATATTTACAAGTTTACAAATATTACAGTAAGCTATACTACTAAATACAATAATAATAATAAAACTATAATTGTCCAGTTATATGAAAAGAGGATACACATTGGATTCCACAGTTTAATAGATAAATAAATTTTAAAATTTATTTAATAATGAGTAAAAAATACTAATGTGATGAATATAACAAAAGAAATAATAATAGAGCTAATTTAATACAATGAAAAAGTAAAACTAATAATAATAATAATAATAATAATAATAATAATAATAATAATAATAATAATAATAATAATAATAATAATAATAATAGTAAAAATAATGCTAATTCTAGCAAAAATTAGTCAAACCTTGATGATAATTTTCAGAAACACTGGTAATAATAATAATAATAAAAAAACACTGATAACTATAATAATATAATAATAATAAAAATTATAATAATATTTAGGGATGGGCTGGATATCTGGATATGATACTCTTTCCAGCCTATCCAGGAAAAATAAAATTCTTAATTATCAGAAAATTTTCAAATTATCTTTGTATACTGTTTTTCAAATTTTTTATTTTTATTTATTTTTTTTTAATACACATTCACCACCGCTCCTGGGCAAAACCCTATTCAAGGAAGGGGGTGTTAGAGAAACAAAAGAAAGAATAAAAAAGAAAAAAAGAAAATATAAAAATCTAAAAGTCTCACCTAATGCAAATTTCTTAGGTGGGCACAGACATGGGCTTAAAACTTGAGATCAAATTCAGCAGGAAACAGAAGATGGGAGAGAGTTCCACAGAACAGAGGTGGCAAGAAAGGAAGCACTACAGCGGACAAGCCTGGAGTTTCCTATGTCCACACAAAATTTATATGCAGACAGTGCACCCCTTGTGCTATGAGGATGCCATAAAGATGGAGGTAAATAAGTGGACAGCTCTCTCGAGCATTTGCCACTAATACCTATAGAAAAGAGACAAGGCACCAATGTCAGGTCGCAAAGATAAAGGGTAAAGTGAAACAGAGAGCGGAACAGTTTATAAGTCGTTTAGCCTTTGACTCGACCCTCTCCAAAAGACGGGTAAATCCTGAGCCACCCTAGATATGAGAGCAGTACTCCATTCAAGGGCGTATGAGGTCCTTGTATAATCGGAGTAATTGCGAAGAAGAAAATAATTCTCGGAGTCTGAACAGAACTCCCAGCTTCTTTGAGGCTACCCTAGCAACCATTGTGATGTGATGTTTCCAAGACATTTTTTTGTTTATTTGAAAGTCAAGGATGTTTATATTGAACAGGAGAGATTGGAAAACCATGGAAAAAAATAGAAAATTGAGAGGGAGATTACAAGAAGTTGAGTTTTTAAAGAGTTGAATTTCATAAGGTTGAAACGGCCCCATTAGGAAATTCTATCCAGATCAGCGAGAAGGAATCGAAAAAATGAAGACATGAGGCAACTCTAGAAGCAAAGGAGGGAGCAGATTTGAAATGAATAGGATGGATGGAAGGTCGAGTCATCAGCATTTGAATTGATAGGGTTAGATGAACAGTAGAGAAGATCATTAATGAAAAGTAGGAATAGAGTAGGAGACAAGACAGAACCCTGATGAACACCGCTATTGACAAGAAAGGAAGAAGTCTCTCCATCAACAACGGCTAAAATGGATCAATTAGAAAGAAAGCTAGACACAAGTAAGCAAAGAGGAGGATGAAACCCAAAGGAGGGAGGCTTGGAAAGCAGTGACACATGGCATACCTGGGCAAATGCCTTAGATATGTCAAGCGCCACCACAAAAGTCTCCCCATGGTCTCTAAGGGCAGAAGACCATAAATCTGTGAGATAGGAAAATAAATCACCAGTAGACCTTGAACGTTGAAATTCATACTGATGATCAGAAAGAAGGGAATGAGATCCCAGATGATCCAAGAAGTGAGTGTGAGAATGATTTCAAAGATCTTATACAGAATACAAGTGAGAGTTATAGGTTGATTGTTAAAAGGGTCAGAGGGGCTACCATTCTTCAGAATAAGTTGGACCAATGCATGCTTTCAACACAGGGAAAGTATTAGTATTGAGGCACGGAGAGAAAAGTTGAATTAGGGATGGAGCAAGCTCAGAAGCAAACTCCCTTAAAACACAGGGAGGAATGCCATCTGGGCCACTTGCCTTCCATACATTCACAGATTTCAGAAGCCCATGCATCTGATCAAATGTAATCACAGGTAAAGGCATAGGACATATGAGAGGAGAAGAAGTAGGAGGAGGATTGCCAGAATTGCCCAGGGTTGAATTAGATGAAAACAGGAGGCTGGAGACATTAGCCTTTTCAGTTGGAGTGTTAGCAACAGAACCATCAGGGCGAATAAAAGGAGGAAAAGAAGATTTACAGAAGTTATTGGAGATGTTTTTTGCAAGAGGTCAGAAAGATTTATGGATTTTGAGGAGAGAAAGATTTAGACGAAGAAGAAATGAACCTGCTCATCCCATTAACGATCACAGCCCCCATCTTATCAGCAGAGACTGAAACATCTTCAGGGACAAAGAAGTTCCTCAAGGGATAGCATAGAAGCAACGCAAGGTCCCCCAGTCAGCCCAATCAAAGTGTCAGAAGATGAGCTTAGGGCAGGGTGGGGCAGTTGGAAAGAAAGCATGAAAATTAAGAGAAATTAGATTGTGGTCAGAGTTACCAATAGGTGCGAGAACAGCGTATTTATAGGAAGAAGGACTAGTAGTGAATCATAAGTCAAGAGTGTTCAGCAATTGGTTAGGACTATCAAGAATGTATGTTGGTTCTTTAATCAGTTGCTCCAGATTGTTGAGAATGTTGAATGATTCGGCCTCCTCTCCCCCTGGATTAGTATTAGAAAAACCCAACCACGCAGTGTTGTGTACATTGAAATCTCCCAATAGAGGACATCAGTATTTGATGTGAAGATGTAAGTCTTGTGAGAATAATTAAATTCTCAAATAAAGTAGGAAAATCTGTTTTATTAGGAGAACAGTAGCAGAAGCACAAGATTATCGTAGTGGTAGGAAGAAAGATTTTAAACCAAAGAACTTTGAAGTTGAGATTCAAAATTTACAAGACGTGTTACCATAGTGTTAGTGTTTACATAGGCACATACTCCATCTTTAGAATGGAAATTGTGAAATATTAAAAAAAGTTAGAGGAGGAATTCTTAGATATTTGGGACTCAGACAATAACAAAATGTTAGGACGAGAGTTAGAGAGGCTAAATTAGAGCGTAAGCCATGGACATTGGTAAAGTCTATAGAGAACCCACGCCTAGTCACATCCGCCATTCTACACACGCAATCACGATTGTAACTAACAAACAGACTAACAATCAAGTAAACAGGCAAACAACAAACAGACAAACAAATGAACAGACAAACAAACAAGCCAAAAAAAAAAAAAAAATAATAAAACGTAAATATCAATGTTAGAAACTGAAATTTTGAACTGTTAAAATTAGCTATATAGCTATATAACTATGAAACTTATTCTATTTAAAAGATAAAATATTTGCTAAAACTTATCTTAAAATTCAATTCTGTGAAAATTGCTGTCATTGAAAATTTTACCACTGTGATTAGTTAACATTTAAAATACCAAACAACTGATAAAACACAAACAGCAATAAAGATATATACTTCAAAAATTGAAAATGATTAATTAAAACTTTTCAGCAACTTACAAACAAAAAATAAAAACTGTGAAGACAAAACTAAAACACATCCACACTCCACAAGCTCAACTAACTAATAGATAGTAACCAACTACTATGTTTTTTCAACTCAACTCTATATTACAGCACTGAAGTATCCTCGACTATTCATGTTGAGTAAATGCAGATATACATTCAAAAATTTATTATTTTATTTACATATAGTGGGCAAAGACCACAGGTATATGAATTTCTACCAAAGTTGGAGAATATCTTAAACATGGTCGATTAAAGGCCAACATGTACCGATATACTGCTGTTTGCAAGTCAAAATCCTTGCATGCTACACGAAAGATTGTTGCACTCCGAGCGAGAGACTGTGTAAAGCGTTGTCGATGGTGGCATCATGGCCTCATGTGTCATTATTTTTTATATGGGTGATATTTCTGTTACTGTAACCTCTCTCCATTACATCCATATGCTCAAAAATCTTTTAAGGGCACCAAATTGAACATCCTGACCTTGAGGAACATGGTGTGTTGTTTCAGCAAGATAGAACTACAGCATATACAGTTCAAAGACCATTGCAATTTTTAAGTTTCCAGTTCGGCTGACATCGCTGTATGGCGATGTTGCTGTTCTCTGATTATTTTCTGTGAGGCTACTTAAATCAAGAAAGTATACTCATCGACCACAAACCATTGACACCTTTAAGGTTTTTATTCAGCGAGAGATTATCACTGTTGCACGTGACATGACCCATTGAGCCATGGCAGTCTTCAGAATATGATTCAAATAGTGTACAGACAATGACGGCCAAAAATTTCGAGATAATCTTTAATCCATGATAACTTAAAACATATCGAATAACATTTTGTGTGCAAACAATAGTTACCATTAACCATTTTTTTTTGAGGTGGCCACCCTATATATATATATATATATATATATATATATATATATATATATATATATATATATATATATATATATATATATATATATATATATATATATATATATATATATATATATATATATATATATATATTAATTAATGTGAATTTTAAGAAATATCCATCAGTTTTACCCATGCAGGATAGTAAAAACCAGATATCTGGTATAAATATTTTTTTTTTGAGATCTGTGTAATCTCCAACCTTGTATTCTATAAAAGTTGTAAAATTAGCTTTTCCACTCATTCCATTTTTTAAATGGAAATGACCTCTCCCCAGCAAAGCTCTATTCGTGGAGTGGGCATAAAAGAATATGCACAAGCTCTTATCTAAAATCTTATAAAATGGAAACAAACACAACCTTCAATGGAAGTGAATAGTATAATTTAGGTAGGAAAATCACAAGATAGATGAGAATTCTGTGGAGCAAAGGGAACTGGAAAGGAAAAAGTAGCACAAGGAATGAGCCTGAAATTGCCAGTATCAATGCAAAATTTGTGTGAAGATGTTGCAGTCCCAATTCTTTGAACTGCGAATGAAGTTAGTAAAGTAGTTTGTTTTTGAATAGATATTGCAGTAGAGTTTTAAAATAATTAAAATTAAAACAATTCCACTGACAAACAATCCACTAAGCAAGAATAGATTGGAAAGCCAAAGTTTAGAATTAACTGTTTATGTAAAGAAGTAAAAGATTTGGAAGTAGTGGTAGAATGAAGTTTAGAGTTATTGGCATAAGAAGACATAGACTTAGAAGAGTAGTGCAGAAGATCGTTAATGGAAAATAAGAAAAGGGTGGTGTTATAGACAGAACTTTGAAGGACACCACTGCAATATTCACCATCTTTTTTGTCTAATTTCCCCCTCATCGAACACCACTTCTCTTCTTCTAGACCTTATATCTTGTTCTTAACTGAAACTCAGGAGCTTGAGTGTGCTGACAGAAAACCTTACTCTGCTACCTCCCAATTTCACTATCCTCAATTTT